>CAUYLG010064823.1:0-75991 GCA_963573385.1 Cacajao melanocephalus
CCAGGGTAGTCCTCCAGACCCCACTGTCTGTCTGTCTTCTCTTCCGCGCACTCTCTCCTCCAGGTTGTGAACATCTCCGAGTTGGGGTGAGGCCTCCCGCAGGCCGGGAGCCTCCTGGCAGACGTGCTGGTCCCCGACATCACACTGCCTCCCAGGCTGGAGTGCAGTGGCACAATCACTGCTCACTGCAGCCCAGAAATCCTGGGTCCAAGTGGTCCCACCACTTCAACCTCTTGAGTAGTTAGGACTACAGGTCTATTCCACCACACCCAGCAACTGTTATTATTATTATTATTATTACTATTATTATTTTGTAGGATGGGTTCTTACATGTTGTCCAGACTGACCTCAAACTCTTAGATGCAAATGACTTTCCCACCTAGGCCGCCAAAAAGCTGGAATTACAGTTATGAACCAGTGTGCCTGGCCCAGAAGTTAGTTTTGCAATCCTTTTTGTGCCTCCTTTCCTCTCCCTTCCAGTAGTCCTCATGTTTGTTGTTGCCACCTTTATTTCCATGAGTACTCAAAACTTAAATCCCATGTAGAAGTGAGAACACATGGTATTTGGTTTTCTCTTCCTGCGTTAATTTGTTTTGGATAATGGTCCCCAGCACATCCATGTTGCTGCAAAGAACATGATTTCTTTCTTTTTTATGGCAGCATAGTATTGTATGGCATATATGTGCAATATTTTATTTATCCAATCTAAAATTACTGGGCACCTAAGTTGATTTCACTTCTTAGCTATTGTGAATAGCACTGCAATGAAGCTACAAGTATATACGCCTTTTGATAGAAGGATTTATTTTCTTTTGGATGGATCCATCAATATGATTGCTGGATCAAATGGTAGTTCTCTTTTAAAACATTTAGAAATCTTCAAACTGCTTTCCACAGTGGCCTATGGTTAGGTGTGTTAAGAAGTTCTATATAGCTGTTATTGAAATAAAAAGAATAAGAAAAATTTTAACATTATTAGGAACTACTAGTAATGTTAAATCTGTTACATTGTGAAATTATGCTGTTGTAGATGATTGTATTTTTCATATGAATTTGATTGGTAAAATAAGATAATGTGTTCCTAAATTAAAGAATGCTAAAAAAGACAATAATTTTATTTTTTAAAACTAACTCCCATGTTATCAGAGGTAAAAAGGGCTTTACATAAAGAATCAATTCTCCAAAAAGCCATAACATTCCTTAAAATGTCAGCACCTAAAAACACTATCAAGAAACATGAGTAAAAAACTGACAGAACCATTATCAGGGTCACCACCTGTGGGGGTCTGTCCTGCTGACTCTGACTCAGCAACAGATGAATAAAGTACACTGACACACAGATATTATGCTTTGCCAGTTTGGCTGAGGATCCATGGCCACTTTACAGACAGCCTCGAAGTCCTGAAAACAGTTTACAACCACTGGCCCTTAGGGCCAGTGAAACTTGCATTTATTTAGTAAAGTTTAATTGACAAAGGCTTGAGTCAACACCACTAGAGTGAGGATTAAAGCACAGGTTCCAATGTGCAAAGCAAACACTATTAGAGGATAAATATCCTTGGCCAACCTCCCCCCAAGAGGACCATTTGGCTCCACGGTTAGTTTTAAGACCACTTGAGTAAACAACTTAGTTAGGTAAATTCCCCCACATACCTAGCTATTTGCTTTACTTTTCAACTAAATGTAAAGGGGATTTAGGCTATCTTCTGCTGAAACTTCTAACTGAAACTATGAAAAATCCTTTAGGCCTTCCAAAAGTGTTTCAGACTATATTCTGTAACTTTCTCTACTATTGTTTCCTTAATATTTTTGTCACCATCCTGAGTGAATCCCCACAAAATGCAAAGAAAAAATAACTCACTATTATAGTTGGGGATTTAAACATCTATTAGATGTGGTCACATCAAAGAGGCAGAATATCAGCAAGGACATAGTTGAACTCAAAATCACCATCAATTAGTTGGGTATAATCGATAACTATAGACTAATCAATAACTTCAGAGTATACATCATTCTTAAGCTTACATAAAACGTTCATCAGCATAGAATATATGCTAGGCCATAAAACACACAATAAATAAGATAAATCATACAATGTCTGCACTCAAACAATAAAATCAAGCTCAAAATCAATAATAGAAATGTAGCTGAAACACTTCTAAATAATACATGGATTTTAAAAACTCAAGAGAAGTCTAAAAATATGTTAAACAAAAATAAAAATACAACTTAATTGAAATTTGAAGGATGCAGAGAAAGCATCGCTTAGAGAAAAATACAGCACTAAAAGCATGTATTAGAAAAGAAACAAAAAACAACAAAAATCTTTAAGCTTCTACCTTAGGAAACTAGAAAAAGAGTAAATGAAATACAAAATAGAGAAAATAAAATAAAATTAGAGTAATAGACAATAAAATTGAAAACAGAAAAGCATGAAAGAAAATCAACAACAAAAAGCTGCTTCTTTGAAAAAAGCAACAAAATCAATAAACGTCCATTCTAAATAACAATTTAAAAAATGGACTGAGCATGGTGGCTCACATCTGTAAACCCTGCACTTTGGGAGGCCGAGGTGAGTGGATCACCTGAGGTAAGGAGTTCAAGACCAGCCTGGCCAACATGGTGAAACCCCATGTCTACTAAAAATACGAAACTTAGCTGGGCATAATGGCTGGTGTCTGTAATCCCAGCAACGTGGAAGGCTAAGGCAGGAGAATTGTTGAACCAGGGAGGTGGAGGTTGCAGTGAGCCAAGATGCCTCACTATACTCCAGCCTGGACAACAGAGCAAGACTCCGTTAAAAAAAAAAAAAAAAAAAAGGACACAAATTACTAATACCAGAAATGGAAACTGTGTCAAAATTACAAATACTATGGATACTAATAATTAGGTAATATTATGAACAATTCTATGACCCCAAATTTGATAACCTGGATGAAATGGACCAACATTTTGAGAGACACAGTGTACCAAAATTTATGCAGGAAAAAATGGACAAACCATGAGGGCCTTTATCTATTAAAAATTAAGTAAATAATATTCTTCTGAAACAGAAATCACCAGGCACAGATAAATCCACCTCATTCTATGAAAACAACATCATGTTACTTCCATAACCAGATGAAAACATTACAAGAAGAGCAAACTACAGACCAATAATTCTCATGAACATAGATCCAAGATTCCTTAAAAATTAGCAAATCCAATGCAACAAAATAATAAAAAAATACCATGTCCAAGATGAATTTATCTCATTTATTCAAGGCTGACTCAATATCTGAAAATCAAATAATACAATCCAACATAGCAATAGACATAAAAATCAATTATATTAATAGATGTGGAAAAAGTATTTGACAAAATAGAACTCATTCATGGTAAAACTCCCAGTGTAGAAATAACAGAGTTGAACTTCCTCAACTTGATGAGGAATATATACAAAAGACCTACAGCTAACATGATACTTAATGGTGATAAACTAGAAGCTTTCCATGTAAGATTAGAAACGAGGCTAAGATGTTTTTTTCTCACCACCCTTTTGCAACATAATACTCTAAGTCCTAATGAATGCAGTAAGAAAAGGAAGAGTAGCAAAGTGTATAGTGACTAGGAAAGAAGAAAGAAAGAAGTATATGTTCACAGATGACATGACTGTCTATGTAGAAAATATTAAAAAGTTGAGAAAAATTTCTGTAACTTGTTAAGTTATAATAAGTTATAGAAATTTTGGCAGGGTACAAGATAAATACACAAATTCAGTTGCTTTCCTATATACCAGTAATGAGCAAATGGAATTTGAAATTAAGAACAAAATACAGATTAAATTAACACTTCCTAAAATGAAATATTTGTGTGTGTTTCTAACAAAACATATACAAAATTTTTATGAAGAAAACTACAAAACTGGGATGAAGCAAATCAAATTAGAATTAAGTAAGTAGAAAGCTATTTCGTGTTTATTAATAGGGGATTTCATATTATCAAGACACTAGTTCTCCTCAACTTAATCTATAGATTCAATGCAATCTCAGTGAAAATCCCAAGTTATTTTTCAGATATTGATAAACTGATTCTAAACTTTACATAGAGAGGAAATAAGACCCAAAATAGTTAACACACTATTAAATAATATGAACTAAGTTGGGGAAATAGCACTAACTCATTTCAAGACTTACTTTATAATTTCACTAACTATGACAGTGTAGTATTAGTGAAGGAATAAACAGATATGTCAATGGAACAGAATTGAAAGTCCAACAATAGGCCCATAAATATAGTCAACTGATCTTTGGCAAAAGAACAAAAGTAATAGAGTGGAAAAAAAGTGTTTTTAACAAACAAGACATTTATGTGCAAAACAAATATATATACATATATATTTGTGTATATATATATTTGTGTATATATATATACAAATATATATATATGTGTATATGTTATATATATATATAAAACATATACACACATCTTATTGCCATTTACAAAAATTAACTTAAAATGTATTATAAAGCTAAATGCAAAATGAAAACCTATAAAACACCCAGAATATCACATAAGTGAAAATATAAATAATCTTGGGTTTGGTGATAAATTTTTGGATATGACACCAAAGGCATAATACATTACAAAAAGATAAGTATATTTGATTAAAATTAAAAAATATGGTGTCTGAAAGACATTATTAATAGAATGAAAAGACAACTCACAGACTGGGAAAAATATTTGCAAAAAAAAAAATCTGATAAAGAACTATTACGTAAAATACACCAAGAACTGTTATAACTCAATGAAAAAACAAACACTTGATCATAATTTGGGCAAACAAACTGAAGACACCACACCAAAAAAATGCACAGGTTACAAATAACTATGTGAACAGATGCTCCACATTATATATCACTAGGGAAATGCAAATTAAACCAACAGTGAGGTATGGCTACCTACTAAACAACCAAAATTTACAACACCGACAAATCCAAATGTTGACAAGCATATGAAACAACAGGAACTCTCATTGCTAGTGGTAATACCAAATGTTAGAGCCACTTGGGAAGACATTTACAAGTTTTTTACAAAACTAAACATACTCTTTTCATGTCATCCAGTAGTCATGCTCCTGGATATTTAATTGAAGGAATTGGAAATGTATGTCCACACAAACTCACCTGCACACAGATGTTTATAACTTTATTCATAGTTTCCAAAACATGGAAGTTACCAAGATGCCTTTCATTAAGTTAATGAATAAATAAACTGTGATATGTTCAGATAATGTAATATTATTCTGGACTACCTAAAAACAAGCTCTCAAATTACATAAAGAAATAAAGGAAATTAAATATATATTACTAAGTGAAAGATGCCAATCTAAAAAATGTACACATTTCACAATTCTAACAGTACGGCATTCTGGAAAACACTAACCATGGAGAAAGTGAAAAGATTAGTTGTTGTGAGAGATTAGGAGAAACAAAAGGATGAATACATAGAACAGAAAAATTTTAGGCCAGTGAAAACACTCTATGATTCTATAATGCTGTATACACATCATTACAAATCTGTACAAACCCATAAAATGTGCTGCACCCAGAGTGAACCCTAATGTAAACTATGAACTTTGGGTGATAATGATCTGTCAATGTAGGACCATCAGCTGTTCCAAATGAACTAATGTACTGGGGGATGTTGATAGAACATGGTGGGGATGCAGGGAATATATGAGATACCTCTGTGTCTTCTGTACAGTTTTGCCTCAAATCTAAAATTGCTCTAAAAATCAAATGCATTTTTTATTGTTTCTATATCCATGCCATACAACTTTACTAAATAAACTCATCACATTAATTACCATGTGTAACATCAAGGAGAGCAAACCCAGAGATGAGGAACATTTCACTTGGTGTATAAATGCATATGCTTCAGATTCAGATAACACTTGGTTCAAAGCCTTACTCCCCACTTAATAAACTAGGTGAGTTATTTAACTCTTTTACTTTTATAATATGAAAACACTAAGGTAGAAGCCATATTTGATATGAAGAACAAATGAGGTAATTCTATGCAATGCACAAAGTGTTTTGAATATTTAGCAAATTAAATGACATCTTGTATAAGTATTTTTATAAATAATTGTTCTTCAAATCCTTTACCTGAACAAGGGAATGTAAGACAACTTTGTAAGATCTGAAATAATTATAAGTAGTACAGAAAAGGGAAATAAGGAAATTATTACACAACAACATTAAAAGGCCCTCCAAACTCATAAATAGATACGAACCAAAGTATTTGATCATTTACTTAATATTTTTTATGTGGTAAAAGCATTACATTACTACAGAATTTTATTTCTAAATCTTGATTTTAAAATCTTGTTTTTAAAAATATTTAAATGTAATTATCTTTTTAAATAGTTGGAGTTGTTTCAAAATGTTAAGGAATAGTGAAAACCATAGAGCATCAAACACATTTTGGCCTTCATCTAAACCTCCTATTTCGGTAAGAATAGCTCTGCTATTGCAAAATGAGTATTTTTACAGTCTGTTAATAGATGCTTGCTTACCAGTGAAATCTAAGTATTTTACATTTTCTACATGTTAATTACCTACATTTTAAAATATTTCTCTAAAATTTGTACTTTCTTTGTGTAAAAAGTGACGTGTTTTTTAATCTTTTCTTTCTCTTCCTCTTTCCTCCTTCTCTTTCCATTTCATAGAAAAAAAAGCAGAAAATTAATAAAAAATAGATATGGATTTCATAATTCACACTGAGCAACTTTAATTCTACAAATTTTATTGATCAAATCATAAATGTGTGATTAAAGATAAGCTTCAAAACATTCAGGAAATATTTTGGATATTACATATTCAACAAAGATCCTTTATCTAAATGTCAAGAGTGAAATAAATCACATAAAAATGTGTCTAAAATAGTATTTTTAATACACATAAACTTCTTTGTATCATTTCATTGAAAAATGTCTGGTAATGCTGTGATATTAATATAATCTGCTGGATTCTAGTGGACCAGCGGAGATTTCACAGCAGGTCAGATCAAGGGATATGTGCAGAAGTTCTGAAGAGCCCAGAGATGCTTTTAATGTTTTCACAGATAAATATGACACTCATACTTTCAACAAAGTTCAAGAGTTTTCTCTAATGCTACCAACAATCAACTTCACAGAATTGAGTGGCAAAATTCAAATGAGATTGACTTAAAAAGCAAATGCAAACTAAGAAATTGGACGTCATAAGTGAAGACATCACTTCTGAGATTCTCTCTCTTTTTTCTTTTTTATGTGAATGGGTTAATCAGAGATAAAGCCATAGCTGCAAGGGCAAGTGGGTTTCAGAAAAGACTTTCTTTTTAACATAGAGTATATCTGAACACATTTAAATGCTAATGAGATAAATTCTCAGTAGGAAGCAGGGTTGAAAATAAAGAAGAAAGAACTATGATTAATAATTTAAACAGCTGAAGAAAATGGGAAGTAAAATGTAAATGACAGCAGAGAAATTGCCTCCAATCAGGAATAAAAATCATTTTTAGTAGGACAGGAAAGGTAGCACATGGAAACAGAACGTGGTGTGTTTGAAGGATTTAATGGATAGATGAGGTGTTTGAAATACTTCTACTGTTTCTGAAATAGAAAGTAACATCTACTGATATTGAGAGTGCAGGAAGGCTGTGAAGTTTGAGGACAATAAAGAAAGTTTAATATTGCAATTGCAGGGAGAGAGAGAATATGGCTAAAAATTGAAGTGGCTAAGGTGAAAGAGTCAGTGAGCTGAAGAGGTCTTATGTACCCGAACTCAACAGTTTTCTTGGTAGAGAAATAAGATCTTCAAACACACCTAAAGAATGTCAATTTGATTTCAAGACTTGGTTTAAATATTACCTTTAACTTCTTTATATTTTCCAACTCTCATAGAAAAAAATAATGTTTTTTTTCTGGATATCATAAATCTTGGCAATATGTATGTTTATAATCTAAATCAAATTATATGAAATATTTTTGTGTGTGTATAATCCTTTAAGTTCTCACTTTCAAGAGCAATGTTCATCATTCATCTTTATAACCATGTAACAGGTAGCTCATTATTTGAAATAAAGTTAACTCTCACTAGCTATAAGCTCTGGGTTAGGTGAAATGTTCTTAGAGAACAGATTGTCTCTTGTCCTACAATTTGGTTTATTAGCATAGTGACTTAATGACATAGAGAAGAATAATATAGAAGAATACGTAAACACACACACACACACACACACTCCTAAATGAAGGACAGACACTGATCCTCTAATTGCCACCACTTCAGAATACTTTTGTCATACTGTTTGGTCTCTGCTTTGGTTAGGTTGATCCTCTGTACTTATCATTAATTTGCCTCTCTACAACTACTTTTTAAATTATGGTTGACTATTTTTGTTTATTTGTCCTGGGAATGTTGTATGACTTATTCATCAGGAATAAAAAGATGTTCAAAATTTCATCTTCTCCCCTTCCAAATATAGATGAAATATTTAAACTGCAGTATCAGTGAATTTGTTCAAATTGTCTCACTGTATTTTTTCCTTGCCCGTGGTTCGCTTTAAAATCTAGCATATAATCCACTCTAGACTTTCCTAATTCTCTCCAACTGTGTTAAAATAAAGAGCTCTGATGTCCTACTGGCTGTCCAAAGAGAGTAACTGTGAATTCACAGTTGCTTGTAGGAGCTTGTTTATATTTTTTTGGGAAATTAGACCAGTGGAATGAAAGAATAGGTCTCCTTTCTTTTAGTTGACATAATTCTGCAATTTTAATAAATGATCTCTGACCATTGTCATAGAGTGTTTTGAAATTTGAACTATTCCCTGAGCTCCAAAAGTTTATATTTTGGGGCTTATCAATAGTAAAGTCTATGATAATAACTTTCAGATGATAATACACACCATCAGAAAATCTGTGATTGATAATCATATTTCTGGGTAATATTTGTAATCTGTATGCATTTCTGATTCTACATAAGTTTATTTATATAAATATTAAAAATGACAATAGAATATTCATATCATACAGAAGAATCGCAAAATTGTTTGAATATTGAAGAATCTGAAAAATGTAACTCTATTGTCTGCTTCTAGTAATTTCTTTTAAATTTTTAGTTTCCCACATAAAATGTGGTGCCTCAATTTGAGGACATAACAATATAAGAAGCTTGACATTTCAAACAACAGTCCCACAAGATTTTCCTCTGTTTTTGTATTTGTGAATAATATGTTATTGCGTTATATAATTAAAATGCACACAATCATACTGACAACATAAATGTATTTTCTTTAGTGAAGGTGTTTGCATATTGATTTTGCACCTGGTCGACTTTGCACCTGGTCCTGCATCTGAGAGGTGGTGTGCAGATCTTCATGAAGACCCTGACTGGCAAGACCATCACCCTGGAGGTGGAGCCCAGTGACAGCATTGAAATGTGAGGGCCAAGATCCAGGATAAAGAAGACATCCCCTCAGACCAGCAGAGGCTCATCTTTGCAGAGAAGCAGCTGGAAGATGGCCATACTTTTTCTGACTACAAAATTCAGAAAATGTGGACCCTGCGTGTGGCCCTGCATCTGACGGGCGGCAGTTAATCCTTCAGCCTTGTATTCACAGTGCCCAGTGATGGCATTACTCTGCACTATAGCCATTTGCCCCAATTTAAGTTTAGAAATTGCCAGTTTCGGTGACTGCTGAACCTGTTCAAAATGTTAATAAATGTTTTGTTGCATGATAGGGTAAAAAAATCAGTGTCAATATGCAAACAACTTCATTAAAGCAAATACATTTATACTGTAACATAAGTTAAAATATGTTTTCCATATATCATACAAACATTGATTTAGTCTACAATGTTGTATTTAAAATAATAACTGATACTGATCTTAGAGGAAAAGCTTTCAACTTTTTGCCATTGAGTATGATGTTAGCTTAGGGCTTGTCATATACGCCAACTCTCACAACTTCTATTCAACCAAGTACTAGAAAGGCTAGCCAGAATGGTTAGGCTAGAAAATTAGAAAATGTAATGGAAATAGAAAAGAAGTGAGATTGTCTCTGTTTGTCGATGACATAATCTAATATATAGAAAACTCTGAAGACTCCACCAAAATACTGCTAGAAGAAATAAACCAGTTTTTTATGTATCAGGAAACAAGATTAATATGTAAAAGTCCGTAGTGATTCAACACACTATGAACTATCCATAAATGAAATTAAGAAAACAATACCACTTATAAAAGCATCAAAAATAAAATAAGAATAAATTTAATAAAAATGTGAAAGATAAATATACTGTAAACTATAGAACATTGATTAAAAAATGATGATAGCACAAATGAAAAGAGATTTCTTATTAATGGATTGGAAAAATTAGTATTGATAAAATATTTATGCAACCCAAGGCGGTTTACAGATTCAGTGAAATTTCTATCAAAATGATTATGCTGTTTTTCACAGAAATATAATAAATCATCATAAAATTTGAATGGAACCATGAAAGACACGAAATAGTCAAAGAAATATTGAGTGAAAAATAAAGAAAGAAAAATCAAAGCTGAAGGCATTACAATCCCTGATTTCAAAATATTTTATAAGGCTGTTTTCATCAAAACAGCATGGAATGGTGTAAAATCAGAAACATTGACCAATGGAACAGCAAAGAAAGCCCATAATTAAACCCACTTATAGTCAATTAGTTGTTGACAAACAATTAATTGTGACAAAACATACGATGAGGAAAAAATAGTCTCTTCAATAAATGATACAGAGAAAATTGGATAATCAAATGCAGAAAAATGAAATTGGAACTTATTTAACACCATAATTTAAAAAATCACCTTGAAATGAATTAAACAATTAAAAATGAGATCTGAAACTGTAAAATTACTATAATAAAACAAAGGAAAATCTCCATGACATTGGTGTGGGCTTGGGTAAGGACCCAAAAGTACAGGCAACAAAAACAGCAATAGATAAACAGGATTACAACAAATTAAAAGGCTTTTGCACAGCAAAGGGAATATTTAACAAAGTTAAGAGATAATCCATTAGAGTGGGTGTAGTATCTGCAAACTATACATCTCATCAAAGGCTAATATACAAAATATATAAGGAACTCAAACAACAACTGCAAGAAAACAAATAACACATTTTAAAAATGGGCAAAGGAGCCAAACAAACATTTCTCAAAAGAAGAACAACTAAGGGACAACAGGTTTTTGAAAAAGTGTTGAATATCTGTCAACCATTAGAGAAATGCAAATTGAAACCACAAGGAGATATCCTCTCACATGAGTTAGAATGACTATGATCAAAAAGACAAAAAGTAACAATTGGTGAGGATGTAGAGAAAATTAAATCTTAGTACATTGTTAATGGGAATGCAAATTAATACAGCCATTTAAAACAACAGTATAGGCCAGACACAGTGGCTCACTCGTGTAATCCCAGCACTTTGGGAGGCAAGGGGGCAGATCACTTGAGGCCAGGAGTTCAAGACCAGGATGGCCAACAAGGCGAAATCCCTTCTACTAAAAATACAAAAATTAATCTGGCATGGTGGTGCGTGTTTGTAATCCCAGCTACTCAGAAGACTGAGGCAGCAGAATTACTTAAACTGGGAGATGGTGGCTGCAGTGAGCCCAGATCGCACTACTGCACTCCAGCCTGGGCAACAGAGTGAGGCTCTGCCTAAAAGCAAGCAAACAAACAAAAACCAGTATAGAGGTTCCACTTCGGGGTATATATACAAAGAAATTGAAACCTGTATGTCTGCACTCTCACATCCATTGCAGCGCTATGTACAATAGCCAACATATGGGCAACTTAAGTGTTCACTAATAGATGAATAAATAATATGTGAGATATATATATATATATATGCATGTGTATGCATGTATAATGTAATGTTATGTCTTCTTAAAAAAGAGACATTCTGTTATATGCAACAACATGGGTGAACCTGGAGGACATTATGCAGGATGAAATAAGCCTAGCAAGGAAAGAAAAATAATACATAATTTCAGTTATATGTGGAGTCTAAAATGTTAAACTCGTAGATATATGAGCGGAATTGTGGTTACCAGAACTAAGGCAAGAAGAGATGCTGTTCAAAGGATATAAAGTTTCAGTTGTTCAGAAGAAATACATTAACTATGCATATTAAGCATAGTTAATAATATACAGTATACACATATATCAACATATTACATTGTACCTCATAATTACATATAATTTGTAAATATTGTGAATTAATATTTTTAAAAAGAAGAAAAGCCAGACAAACAGCAAGGAGAATGTCAGGTCAAGACTTACACAGATGCACAGAGTAAACACATATGATGATGACTCAGATATTGAAGTGATGCAGCTCTAAACCTATAAATCTATAATCTGTAATCTTTATAAATCTATCTTTATACATCTATGAAGGAGCAGCAAAGATTTCTGACAATCACCTGAAGCTAAGAAGAGGCAGAAAAGAGTCTCCTCTGGAGGCTTGTGAGAGGGCATACCCCTGCTGACATTTCCACCTTTGATTTCTAGCCTCTAGAAGTACAAGAAAATAAATTTCTGATGTTTTGAGTCAAAAGCAAAAAGACAGTAAGGGTCTTTGAGACTTTCTTTCAAAGTCAGGACTATTATTTATTGTTAATAATTATTGTCATTCATTGAGACATATTTCTGGACTTTAAAACTTCTAAATTTTATTCTCCATGAAATTATAAATGAATGAAGGAACAGTGTTTTGGGGTATACACACATATGTAAAACAAAACCGATTTGTACTGAAAAATGAATAACTACATTAGTATGTTTACTATGGAGTTATATATATTGAGATATAAAACCTTATATTCTAGAAAATATAAGGTTTTAAGCACAATCATTTTGTGAATCCAGGAGATTTCCATAGAGATAAATATTGCCCACCTTCCCAGCTTATATAAATCAGGGCTGCTGTCCTCCTTTTGTTCCAAAAATACATGGAACCAGCCTTACTGAAAGCAATAACTCCTTGATCACTTCTATGATTCCAATTCTGGCTTTAAAATCCTTGAAAGCATTTAAAAACTCTTGCTTTCATGTGTGATAAGGTTATTTTGATATTCAATGTAAATAATTTTCATAGTTAAGATAATGTATTTTCTAAAATAGTATTTTCCAAACCTTTGTGACATTATCACATATATGGTTTTTATCCTGCAGTCTCTAGAGTTTAATTTGGCAACTTAAGTATTTTTCCAAAAAAACATGCCTAAAGAAATTATTAATTTCTTACTTAAATCTACATTTTTACTTAAATCTACATTCTGAATTTTTTTAGTTGCTTGAAAATATGAGTATCTTCAGAATTAACATAAGAAGTTGATGTTTAATACTCACCGAGGTCTTGTGAGTCCTGTCATCTTTTACAACTACATAAAATGGTATTTGCTCAAGCTGCAAGGCAAAGCCCAAGGATAAGTAACATATTAATAGTAAATGATAAGAGATGGGCAATAAAACATTGAAATATTCTCCCATTCTAAGGAGATGCTAAAGTATTGTACATTTGCCTAAGAGTTGTAAGTGGGAGGGATTTTTCTGTTTTTGTTTTTGTTTTTACAGAGGACCTGCAGTGAATTTTATTTAGTCACTTCTCTCTTCACTGGGGCGGTGCCTTTCAGGAAGACCAGGTTGGCTCCTGGCACAGAGGTCCTTCATCTTTTTGGTTACCTGTGTCATTCATTGCCAGCAGGCAAAGGGGGTGGCTGGGGCATTGGCTCCAGATGGACCCAGGGGGCCCGGGATCCCCTCAGTCCCAGAGAGGAAGAATGGCTGCTTCTCCACAGTTCATAGACTTACAGTTTAAGACTTTCAGTCCTGCCCGGCTGGGAGAACACACGCCAAATAGCATTGACCCAGCAAGCTGGAGGCTGCCTCCTCTCCAAAAGTCTGGCTCAAAGGCAACACCCTCCTCCTTCTTGGGGAGGGTTTTTTTCCCTTTGAGCTAGGCAGGAACCAGAACAGTGTCATTCCTTCAAGGGTAGTATTGAATGTATCAAAATAGGGAATTAAAGTTAAATCAAATACATGCACATCTTCAGAACGAATTGAAAATAAATTCAGTGCAATGATTTTTCAAAGCATATTTAAATACATTTTTATTTTACAAGTATCTTCTTTTATTCTTCCAAACACAAGAAAGGTTAAATAATTGCTATACTCCTGTTTCTATGAGATCCAGAAATGTACAGTACTATAAAATGGTGAAAATGCCCTAGATTTGTCATGAAGTTTATAATCTACCAAATATGAGGCATATACCAAATTAACACTGAAGAAGATATAAACACTCATTTCCTAGCTTTAGGAAAGAATGGGTGGTTAATTTCATTAAAAGTATATACTTAGACTCTCTAGTGGATTGGAGACTTGGAAGAGATAGGAATAGAGCACTGATGCTAAATTAAGACAGATTAGAAAATGGGAAATAGCATGGGTACACACACACCCACAGACACGCAATCTTTATAAACAAAAATTGCATAACCTAAACCAGTAGTAATGAAAGGACAGAGAATAAAATTGACTAATGTTATGCACCTAGTTTGATGATTATGCTGATTATCCCATAACTAGAGGAAGAGAGGATAGCTATTTTTCTATGTAATTGTAATAAATCATATGACTCATTTTTTATGTTGAATTTTACAGCTTTTTAAAAAATTATTTTAAGTTCTGAGATACGCATGCAGAACATGCAGGTTTGTTGCATAGGTATACATGTGCCATGGTGGTTTACTGCACATATCAACCCATCTTCTGGGTTTTAAGCCCCTCATTCATTAGGTATTTGTCCTGAGGCTCTCCCTCCCCTTGACACCTACCCCAACAGTCCCTGGTGTGTGATGTTCCCCTCTCCACGTTCATGTATTCTCATTGTTCAATTCCCACTTAGTGAGAACATGTAGTGTTTGGTTTTCTCTTCCTCTGTTAGTTTGCTGATAATGACGGCTTCTAGCTTCATCCATGTCCTGACTCACTCCTTTTTACAGCTGCATAGTATTCCATGGTGTATATGTGCCATATTTTCTTTATCCAGTCTGTCATTGATGGACATTTGGGTGGTTCCAAGTCTTTGCTACTGTAAATAGTGCTGAAATGAACATTCATGTGCATGTGTCTTTATAGTAGCATGGCTTATTATCCTTTGGGTATATACCAAGTAATGGGATTGCTGGGTCAAATGGTATGTCTGGTTCTAGATCCTTAAGGAATCGCCACACTGTCTTCCACAATGGTTGAACTAAATTTACACACCCACCAACAGGGTAAGCATGCTTATTTCTCAACATCCTCACCAGCATCTGTTGTTTCCTGACTTTTAAATAAGACTTCTACAGCTTTTAAGCTTAATCCACCTCTCTTCCCCTCCTGCATAGCAACTGAGCAAGCTAATAAGATATCCTGGTTGCACACTCCTTTGGTACAGGTAAAAGATTAAGACTAGAAACAAACAGCAGCAAATTGCTGTTGATGTGCAAAATTACACTGAACTACCTGGGTATTTGAACAAACGATTTGTTATATTAAGCACATGCAAAATAATTCTCAGTCACTGTGTGTGAAAACAACAAACAAAAGTTTAGTGTGACTTAGACAATTTTGAGGAGCAAATATGATGTAATGGAAACATATATATCATTGTACAAGACAAATGAGCAATCTTTCCACCAAAAAAGCATACATAATTTATCAAAATTAAGAATAGAAAGAAGAGTGAGAATCTTAGGAGTATGTTCTATGGATACCACTAAAATTTAGTAAGAGAACTCAATCAACATTCGGCAACGAAATAGGAACATCTTAATTTAAACATTCAGAAGTTTGAACAATGCAACATAATTTGACATAGCTAGAAATAGAAAATTTGAATACTTCTACATTTACTGAATATATGTAATCAATAATTAGAATATTCTTTCAAAGAAATTTCAAGACTAAATCATCTCATAGCTAAATGTTAACAAACATTTAATGTGGCTAAGTAAAGCCAACTTTACTCAAATTATTTCAACTATAATTTTAAAAATATTCTAATATATCTTCTGCATTGAAAGGAGTTTTCCGGAAAGGAGAAATTAGATGCTGATTTCACACACAGGTATATAAATATAAAACAAATTCCACCATAAAATATTATCAAGCTGAATTTAATAATGTAACTAAAGGATGATACTACATAACCTTGTTAAGATTAAATTAAGTAGTGTAAACAATAGACTATAAAATTTTAAATAATAGTAAAAATATCATCCAAGAAATAAAGTATATATGAGTAAATATTAAAAAGATTCACGGGTCCGGGAGTGGTGGCTCACACCTGTAATCCCAGAAATTTGGCAGGCCAAGCAAGGTGGATCACCTGAGGTCAGAAGTTTGAGAACAGCGTGGCCAACATGGTGAAATCTTGTCTCTACTAAAAATACAAAAATTAGCCAGTCGTAGTGGCGGACGCCTGTAATCTTATCTACTTGGGAGGCTGAGGCAGGAGAATTGCTTGAACCAGGAAGTTGGAGGTTGCAGTGAGCCAAGATCACACCACTGCACTCCAGCCTGGGTGACAGAGTGAGACTCTCCCCGCTAAAAAAGAAAAGAAAGAAAAAGATTTGCAAGACAATTATACAGACATCTATAGAGTGTTGGGAGAAATGCACAACTTCATAAATAAGATATACCATGTTTGTGAAACTTCAAATGCATTCTCCATAAAATTAGGGGGAAAGTGTTTCTATTTTCACTATTTTATTCATCATTTTGGAATTTTTAATAGTATTCAAAGTTAAAATATGTAGTGATAAGTATTAAAAACAACATAACAACAGAAAGCAAACCACTAATTCTTTCTTCTGCTTGATCAATTCTGCTGTTAGAAAATTCCTACGCATTCTTCAGTATGTCAATTGCATTTTTCAGCTTAGAATTTCTGCTTGATTCTTTTTCATTATTTTAATCTCTTTGTTAAATATATCTGATAGAATGCTGAATTTATTCACTGTGTTATCTTGAATGTCTTTGAGTTTCCCCAAAACAGCTATTTTGCATTTATTCTTTGAAAAATCAAATATCTCTGTTTCTTCAACATTGGTCTCTGGTGCCTTATTTAGTTCATTAGGTGAGGTCATGTTCTCCTGGGTAATCTTGATACTTAAGATTTTTGTCTGTGTTTGGCATTGAAGAGCTAGGTATTTATTGTAGTCTTCTCCATCTGAGCTTGTTTTTACCCATCCTTGGAAAGGCTTTCTATATATTTGAAAGGACTTGGGTGGTATGGTCTAAGCTATATCTGTTTTGTGGGGCACCCCAAGGCCTGTTTTCTTGTGATTCTTGAAGACTTGTAGAGGTTCTGCCTTGACAAGGTGCTGTCTTGGACAAGATACAGAAGAATTCTCTGGATTACCAGGAAGAGACTCTTATTCTCTTTCTTTTCTTTTTAAAAAACTGAATCTCTATGCTCTGAGCCACTTGAAGCTGGGGGTAGAGTGACACAAGCACCCTTGTGATCACCACCATGAGGACAGTGCTGAGTCAGACCTGAAGCCCACATAGCACTTGGGTTTTCCCACGTCCTGCTGTAACCATTCCCTGGCAACCATCTATGTTCACTCAAGCCATTACAATCAGCAGGTGGTGAAACCAACCAGACCTGTGTCTTTCTCTTCAGGCCAACAAGTTCCTCCAGGCACTGAGAAGGTCCAGGGGTGCCTTCTGGGAACCAGGGGCTAGAGTCAAAAATCTTCAAAGTCTACTTGGTGTTCTATTGTACTGTGGCTGAGCTGGCACTTAAATCATACATACAGTCTTTCCAACTATTCCTTCCCCTTTCTAAAGGCAGAGGAGCTTCAACCCTTGGCCACTGCCACCACAGGTCTATGGGCAGTACTGCCAGGCTCCCACTGATGTTCCATTGAGGACCAAGAACTCTTCAGTCAGCCTGTGGTGAATGCTACCTAACCTGAGGCTCACCATTCAGGAAAGTGGACTTTGCTATGACCCAGAGTGGGCCCAGGACAGTGGACTTTGCTATGGCCCAGAGTGGGCCCAGAAATGCTAAGTGCCACATCCTAGATTTAGGTACCCCAAATCTCACTTGGCGTTCTAACTCGCTGTGGCTGAGCTGGTACCTAGTGTACAAGACAAAGTCCCCTTTACTTTTCCCTCCATTTTTCTCAAGCAGAAGGAGTCTCAGCCTATAGCCACCAAAGCTGGGAATGTGCTGAGTCTCACCTAAAGCCAGCACATCTCAAAGTATTATCCAAGGCCCACAAGGTACAATCTGGGTATTATTGCCAGCTCTTCAGAGCCAAAGGGCTCTTCAGTTAACTGGTAATCAATCTTGCCAGGTTTGGGACCTTCTCTTCAAGGCAACAGGTTCCCTTCTGGCCCAGGGTGTGTCTAAAAATGTCATCCAGAAACTGTCCTGAAAAGTTGGCCTCACAACTCTGATTGGTTCCCTGTGTTGCTGTGACTCAGCTGATAGCCAAGATGCAAGACAAAGTTTTCCTCATCTTCTCACTCCTCTCCTCACTCCTCTCCTTAAGTGAAAGCAAGGTACCTCTTTTGGAGCCATGAGCTGTGCTGCTTGGAGTTAAGGCAGGAGTGAGACCAGCACTCCCTTAGCTGAGCTAGCTGCTTTCTCAGTGGGTCACATGCATCCTTCTCCCCAACTCCCCCATCCCTTCAGCCCACTGGCTTTTGCCCAAGTTCAACACTAGGACTCATTTAGGAGTTTTGGTTCTTATGGCCTAGACTGCTTTTCAAGTTTATTTTGACCCCATAACTCTTTAGCTTGCAGTGGTGAGGCTTGTGGAAACACAAATTTCTACCACTGGGTTTGGCAATTTTCCTCCCACGAGGGTTAGTTTAAATGCTCCCTCTGTGGGCAGGCATCAGCAGATATGGGTTCACTTTTGCTTTCTGCTATAACAGGGTGACAGTGACATCAATGCCTCACAATTGCTGTTTTCTCCCTCTCCTCACTGCACAGAATTGCTCACTACATTAGGCCACCACTGTTGAGGAATGAGGAAGGGTGACACTAGTGATTCAAGCCTGTTTTTTCTACCTCTTCGGTACCTCTTTCAGTGATATGAAGTTAAAACCAAGTACTGTGAGTGCTCACCTGATTTTTGGTTCTTGTGTAAAAGCTTTTTTGTGTGTGCATAGTTGTTAAATTGGTGTCTTTGTTGGGGGGAGTGACAATCTGTGGAGTCCTTTATTCTGCCACATTGCTTTGCTTCACTATTATTGTTTTTGTTTTCCTAAGCTATTTAGGCAGTATATGAGTACTCCTCTTAATATTATTCTTTAAACTAGCTATTTTAAGCATATATGCTATCTTTATATCGTTTTATAGAATATACTTCACAATTATTAGGATTCATTAAAAAGTCTAACAAGCTGAATTATACACATGCACACTTCAGTGCCTCACAATTGCAAATTTAAATGTGTAGGTGCATGCTCACAGCTGAAAATGACACAGTGAATTTTTAGAACAGGAAGAATCACTGAAGAACTAACAAATTTCAAAGAGGTGAAATTGTTTACGAAGTTGTAACATTTACATAGCAGATAAATCAAAATGATTATTGGTAAATTGGAATAATATGTAAAAGATTAGAAAATATGTTATAGAATAAATACCAGATGATATTCAATAAAAACTCATACTAAACTATATTAGTATACTTTACAATGATTTCACTTAGGAAATAAATATTGATTATTGTTGTAGTTTAAACATTTTGCCAAATAATAAAGATGGTAATGGAATGTAGAAATGCTTTCATTTGTATGAGAAAAAATTATTTTCAATATTGAAGTATATCCAATTAAATACATGGCAAAATAAAATTTTATTCATGAAAAGTTTGAGCAAATTTACTTTTTCTCAAATCCATCCCTGTCAACGTGCCAGATAATAACTGGTAAGACAAAACATCCTTTATTTAACATTTTATGGCCTTAATCAAATGGAATGCAATCAAAAGTTCGAGTCAGGAATCTCTGCTTTTGCTCAACTATTTGCTTTCATTGTCTGAAGTCTCTTTTCTTTTACAAATGGTTAAAGAAGCACCAATCACCTAGTTCTATAATTGCCATTGACCCATTTATTGCCCAAATTCCATGGAAAAATTAGCATCCATATCACTGTCACATATTGAATGTTTTGTTAAAGCATGAAATATAGTTTTATTTCATTTGTTCCAATGTGTAAATGGACAGATTCTGATTCTGAAGAAACTTTCTGAAGAAACTTTCCTCTTTGAACTTAGTTATCAACATGATTGCCTTGAAATGTTTCCTGTCTCTATAGGGTCTAATGTGCCAGACTGGTAGCAATATTACCTGGAAACGTTGGGGAGAAAAAAAACTTCTGTGGGAATTTAAGGTCAATTCGTTTCATTCATAATTGAAAAAAAAAATTATAGGAGTAAAACAATTCTATGAATTAAAATTATATAAAAAGTAATAAATCTTAAAATTTCAAAATGCCAACATAACAGACAAATCAAAAAGAATACAGCATTTGTTAAAATGGAAAAATATATATATTAAGTGCTTCCAGGTCAATTTAAAAAATAGAAAAAATAGAATAGATTATTAAATGATAGAATACGTTAACATTTTTTTCAGGTTGGTAACATTAAAAATTGCAGTTTCCACTTCCCTCATGTATTTCTGAAAGAACTTTGTACAGTAGAACAATAATTTAAATGTGCATAATTGTTTTTCCAGTAAGTTCTAATTGTTGTTCCACTAAGTTCTACTTAACAAAACACTCTTCTAATGTTCTAAGAAAAATGTAGAGCAATGAAAAAAATTGCTACATAAATGTGTACATTAAAATAATTCAGTTGACCTGGCATGGTGGCTCATGCCTGTAATCCCAGCACTTTGGAAGGCTGAGTAGGGAGAATCACCTGGGGTCAGGAGTTTCACAGCAGCCTGGCCAACATGGTGAACTTTTGCAATTTTCACCATTGCTCTCCTAGAGCAACTTTTAGCTAATTTATACACAATAAGACAATGCAGTTGTTTCCAAATAGGTATAATATTTTTAAAGTATGTCTGCAAACAATTAGACACTTCTTCCATAAACAGGCGAGGTCTCTGTCTTTCTAAAAATTTAATTGGAGCAGACAAGGTGCTTGACTGCCTTGAAGCACTGGAGCACACACAATGTTCTTCATGCTGATCATAAAAGTTACTGCAGATTCACTAAGCAATTGCCACTGGGACATCAAGTCACTTGAAAGAACAACCCTGAGCCCATTCTACCTAAGAAACCATATTTAAGCATTCTACAGATAAGCCCAGCCTTCTAGCATCCGCAAAAATGCTTCAGACATGTCAATCCACCAGTTGAAGAGAATATGTCCAAGTGAACTATTTTTATGCCATAAAGAATGAAAGAATCATCCCATTGAATCCTGTGCAAATTCCTCTTCCACAAAAGAGTGAAATATAATAAAATGGTTGTGGTTTAAGCCCCTGCATTTGGGTTGTTTTTTGCACAGTTTCATTATTATTATTAACATTGGAAGATAATCAGATTGTTAAAAAGAGCATGAACAATAGATGCCCATGCTGGGAAGCTCTTGCCTTTGAAACCACACCCTTTGCAGACCTGGAAAGAGAGGTTTTTTTCCTTAACACACTCCTTCAGGATGATAAAAAATTACTGCAATGCCTATAATCAATAATTATATTTTATGTATGTATGAATACATTAGGTTTTTTACTGAAGTCAATAATTATTTTCTAGGAAATGATGCTGTGACAAAAATAGACTGCACTGAGAAACACAATCCACTTCTAAACTTAAAAGGACTTCTATACCGCAGGATTGTTTACTGATATTAGATTCCTTAAATAAATCATGTCAATCTCAACAAGGTCAAATAAATATATGCATTCATACTAAAAAAAATACTGAACATCGTATTGTATTATCTTTTCCGATTAATTTGGTTTCATACATGTACACATTAATAAATACATTGTAGTATTTATCGACATTAATCTTTACCAATTACATTCTGAACAAATAAGAATATTTCCTTTTAAAGTGTTACAGGCAGATAATCTGACTGTAATAAGGCTAAATCAAATAATTTAGCATTGTGGAATGTTTTTTATATGAAGTCTTGTAAAAATGAAAAAATTAAAAAGAGTATTTCCTTTTACATCTGGTCATTTTGTTGTTATAAATATAGAAAATAAACTGAAATATTACTTCAGGTATAAACAAAATGCAGTTATGCCTAACATTTTATAATTAATGAGTCTGATTTTATAATTGACAATTATCTATTTATTTAAGATATAACCTCTCTGAGTAAACAGCACTTCTGAAATTTTGTTACACATTCTATTTTCATACCACCTGCTACAAGAGGACTAGATAATATATTTTGATTTATTGATGGGATGATTGATAGAATGTATTTAGAGTTTGCAAGGTGATATCTTTGCCTGCCAGTGGAAATAATGCCTGTGTTCTTTGTGTTATTTTGCTTTATGTATCAGAGTATCACTGCCTAGATTCATATTAATAATATTTTTCTTAACCTCAGTTGTCTGGGATAATGTTTAAGCATTCACTATAAATTTCTATAATATTTATTGTCATTTATATCAGAGGCACAAGGAGATGATTTAGGATTTCCCATTTATTTACACATTTTTGAAATTAGAGAAGGAGCTAAGGTTTTAAGAGAGTTATGGAATAAATGACTGAAACTTAACTTTGGATTATAGAAATCCATTTTCACTAGGGGAAGGAGCATCGTGTTGCTTTTTCCCTCCTTCCCCTTTGTTTTTCTTTCTCTCCTTGCAGTTTGTATTAATTTTTATGTGTTAGGTAAATATTACCAGAAACTTACTGGTTTATAATAATTTTATTTTATTTTTCTATAGTTCTATAAATTAGAAGTTCAGAACAGGTCTCATCAGGCTAAAATCAAGGTGTTGGCGGGTCTTCATTACTCTCCAGGAGACTCTGGAAAATCTGTTTCCTAAGCCCTCTGAGTTTTCTAGAACTGCACATGTTTCTTGGTGGTGGCTCCTTTCTTCCATCTTCAAAGTTAGCAGCATTCTATCTCTTTGAATATTCTTCTGTAGTTTCATATCTTCCTGACCCTGATCTCAGCAAGTAAAGTTCCTGTTTTTTCTAAGAACTCAATGGTTACATTGGGCGAGCCTAGATAGTGTAACATCTTAATATCTGTAAAATCTTTTTTGTCATATAAATTTACTTTTTCACAGGTTCTAAAGACTAGTGTGTAGACATTTGAGGAAGCCATTATTCAACCTGCCACACATTTAAGAATCCTTCGTTGAGGGCATATAGGACATAAATGGTACCTAGCAAACATGAACTGCTAAGCCTAACAAATTAAACATAATGTTTTATATCTGTTTTAATAATCTGATTAACCAATTACAATATGTCGTTAAAATATATTGTAATTTTTCCTTTTTTTGTGATGCTGATTAGGCTCTGTAAAGCAATACTCTTTACAATGGTCCCTTGGCTATAAATTTTATACATTTTCAGTTTGCATACCAGATTGTTTCATATGTTTCATGTTCTCACAAAGCTTTTAGAAACAGCTTGGTTTTTTAGCAACATTTCGTACCTTAGTAAATATAAAGGAAATACAATATTTATTATTACAGCAACAATATTAAAAATACAGCTTATAAGAATATTCTATATGGATTCAGATCTGCTATAGTTTAGGTATTTGACCCTCCACATCTCATGTTGAAATTTGATTCTCAGTGTTGGAGGTGGGTCTTAATTGGAGGTGTTTTTGTCATGTGGGCAGACCTTTTGTGAATGGCTTGGTGCTGTCATCATAGTAATCAGTGACTTCGCCTTGTATTAGTTCCAGCAAGAGCTAATTATTTCAAAAAAACCTGATACTTCCCTTCTCTCTTGCTTTTGCTGGTTTCCCTCCATCTTCTGCCATGAGTGGAAGAAGCATGAAGCGAACACCACAAGCCAAATTAGATGCCAGCACCATGCTTCTTGAGTAACTTACAGAATTGTGAGGCAAATAAACCCCTTTTCTCCATAAATTAATTAGCTTCAGGTATTTTTTTTATAGCAACACAAACAAAATAATACAAGAAAATGCACCTGAAGTGTAAGTTTAAAATTAAAAAGTGTTCAAATTAAATAAGGGAATTTTAATATTTTAGCAAATAATTATAGGAAATATTTATTTTTAAAAGTTACAAAATGTATAAATAAGGGAAGAGGGGTATTTCGATTAAAAAAATAAAATATTGGAACTAAAGATACCTCATTTAAAATTAAAATAATTAAAGGCCAATATCAGGACAAAAATAATATTGTAATACTATGACAAACTTCATATTTAAATCCATCATATGTCAATAATTCAAAACAATATTTTTAAATATCATATAAAGCAAGAGAAAACTGGGCAAAGAAAATGACTGGCATCACACAGAGAAATTCCAGTGACCAGTTAATTTATGAAGCAATATTCAATCTAGCTAAATAAGTAGATAAATAAAATTAAAATAAAATATTAGTTTTACATCAGATTGACAATTTTTTTAGGTAGATAATAATAAGTATGGAGGAGGATGTGAGATTTCAGAGAACTTCCTGGTGTGAATATAGATAAATACAATGGTTTTAGAGAGCAATTTGACATACCAGTTGTCTCTTGGTATCTGTAGGGGATTATTTTCAGGACCCCCTGGATACCAAAATGTTGATAGATGTTCAAGTCCTTTACATAAATGACTTAGTATTTGCATATAATATACACACATCCTCCCATAAATGGTAAATCTCTAGATTACTTATAACATCAAATGAAATGTAAATGCTATGTAAATAGTTGTTACACTATAGTCTTTAAATTTCTATTTTTATTGTTGTATTGTTTTTTATTGTTTTCTTCTTAGTATTTTCTATTTGAATGTGGTTGAATCCACAAATGTGGAACCCATAGGTATGGAGGTCAGACTCTGTGTTTTCAGTCAGGAGTATAATAATTTTGTTTTGTTTCCTGCCTATTCTGTGCATCTTCACATAAAAAGTTTTTTCTGTGCCATGGTATTTTTACTTCACCAACTCGTAAATTCATTTCTGTGAGCTCATTTTTGCAGCTGAGCTGCATTTTAAAACATGTCTGATTCTTTGCTTTGGGGTAGAAGAGGATATTGTCAGGACTTCAGAATCCAACTTTATTCCAGTGAGGCTGGAATTTGAGTGAACTGTCCCCACAGGCTTCTTCACTCTTCATAAGAGTGTTTTGTACCTTTCTCTGGCCTCTTGGAGCATTATCCTGTCTTTATATCCCAGAAAATACCCTGGCCTAGACATAAGTCTTATACTCACAGCCCTTCAGCTCTTAGGTGGAAGCAGAATGAATAGTAATTAGCAGCCAAACTATTTCCATGTGGGAAACCTAACTTAATCACCAGTCCTCTCCAGGTGCAGTGTTTTTGCTCCAAACTTCCCTTAAATGACTGTCTGTGATAAGAAGTCAGATTCTATTTTTTGCTGTAAAACACTACAGACAGCTATTAACTCTCACTCCTGCCTCTTCCCTGCAGCCCTGCATCTGGACTGGCTGGTAAGTATGTTGGGTGCTCCTTCCCCTGCTGCCAGTGGGAGATTTAAACCACACAAGCTCATGTCTATGTGGGGAAAATATCACCTCTGCCCTATCCTCAGTCATAAAAGGAACCCTAAGCCTGTCTTCTGTGCTTGCTCTCTCAAGCAGTGTAAACTTGACTGAGAAGCCTGGCCTCCTTGCCCTAGAGACCTTAAGCATTTAAGTAATAAATATGTCCATACACTCTTGATAAATTAAATGAACATCCATGAAAAGAATAACAAAATTGACTTATTTGAAAACACATTTGCTGCAGGAAGTGATGGAAGTTACTTACAGGATAAGATATTCACTAATGACTTAAAAAGACGTATACCTTGTTTCATAGTAACTGAAACATATGACATTAGCTACATATACATTATAAATTCACGCTGTCTTAAAGATCTTTGAAAATAAATGTTTGTGAAATCAACTTGTTCTAAATTCAACTTTAAACCCTACAATAAATTGTTTGCTAATTTGCTCTCCTTAAATAGAAAATTATAAATTTGAGTATAATTCTAACTCCTACATAATTCATTTGGATTAATTTTGTATCATAAAATACTGTCACAATGTAGATACAAGCAAACTTTGTTTTATTGTGCCTTGCAGGTATTTTGTTTATTAAAAGTTTAAGGGTTTGCCAATTTGGAGTCCAGTAAATATACAGGTGCCATTTTTCTCACAATATGTGATCACTTTATGTTTATGTGTCACATTTTGGTAATTCTCAAAATATTTCAAAATTTTTATTATAGTTCTATCTGTTATAGCGATCTGTGATGAGTGATGGTTGATGGTACCATCTTAATTTTTTGGGTGCCATAAATTCTGCCCATATAAGACAATTAACTTAATAAATGTAGTGTGTCCTGACTGCTCTACTGATAAGCTGTTCCCCTGAGTCTCCTTCCTCCTCTCAGATTTCCCTATTCATTGAGACACAACAATATTGAAATGAAGCCAATAAATGTTTCTACAATGGTCTCTAAGTGTTGAAATGAAAGAAAGAATTGCATGTGGTATTATCCATTTTAATACTTCTATATAAAGAAATATTAGAGACTGGGTAGTTTATAAAGGAAAGAGGTTTAATGGACTCACAGTTCCACATGGCTGGGGAGGCCTCGCAATCATGGCAGATGGCAAAGGAGGAGCAAAGTCACTTCTTTCATGTCATCAGGCAAGAAAGTGTGTGCAGGAGCACTGCCTTTTATAAAACCATCAGGTCTTGTGAGACTTAGTCACTATCATGAGAACAGTACAGGAAAAACCCTACCCCATGTTTCAATTATTTCCCACTAGGTCCCTCCTATGACATATGAGGAATATGGGAGCTACAATTCAAGCTGAGATTTGGGTGGAGACACAGTCAAACCATAGCACATGTCTATCAGTATAAATCAAAAGCTAGACATGCCTAGGCTTAGTGAGGAAGGCATGTCTAAATCCAAAATAGGCTAAAAGTTAGGCTACTTCTACCAGTTAGCAAAGTTGTAAATGCAAAGCAAAAGTTATTGAAGTAAATTAAAAGTTCTACTCTGGTGAGCACACAAATGATAAGACAGTAAAACAGTCTTATTACTTACTGACATAACAAAAAGCTTTAGTGATGTGGATAGAAGATCAAGCCAGCCACAGCATTACTTTAAGTCAAAGCCTAATTCAGAGGGAGTCTCCACCTCTCTTTTCTGTAAAGGTTGAAAGAGGTGAGAAAGCTGCAGAAGAAAAATTTGAACGTCGAAGTTTGGTTCATGAGCTTTAAGGAAAGAAGCCATCTTCAAAACATAAAAATGCAAGGTGAAGCAGCAAGTTCTATATTAACAGAAGATCTAGCTTAGATAATTGATGAAGATGCCTACAGCAAACAACAGATTTTTAAGGTAGACAAAAAAGCCCTTATATTGAAAGAATATATCATCTTGCACTTTTAGAGCTAGAGAGCAGAAATTAATGCCTGGCTTCAAACGGACAAGCTGACTTTCTTGGTACGTGCTAATGCAGCTGGTAATTTTAAGTTGAAGTCAATGCTCATTTACCATTTAAAAAATTCTAGGACCCTTAAGAATCATGCTAAATCTACTCTGCCTGTGCTCTAGAAAAGAAAAACAAATCTTGAATAAGAGTAAATCAATTTACAGCATGGTTTATGGTATATTTTAAGCCCACTGTTGAGACCTACTGATTAAAGTAAAAGACTCCTTTTAAAGTATTGCTGCTCTTTTACAATGCTCCTGATGGAGATGTATAAGGAGATTAATGTTATTTTTGTGCCTACTAACTTAATGTCTATTCTACCAACCGTGGATCAAGGAATAATTTTGAATTTCAACTCTTATATTTTAAGAAATATTTTTCATAAGCCTATATTTGCCGTATATAGTAATTCCTTTGATGGATCTGAGAGAAATAAATTTAAAAGTCTTTTGTAAGAAGTTCACCAATTTGGATGCCTTTAAGAACATTCATGATTTATGCGAGGAGGTCACAATGTCAACATAAACAGGAGTTTGGAAGAGAAAGTCCTCATGAACGACTTTGAAGGATTCAAGAGTTCAGTGGAGGAAGTAACTGCAGATGAGGTAGAAATAGCAAGAGAACTAGAATTAGAAGTGGAGCCTGAAAATGTAACTGATTGCTGAAATCTCATGACAAAACTTTAACAAACGAGGAGTTGCTTTTTATGGATGAAGAAAGTAAGTAGTTTTTTGAAATCAAATCTATTCCTGGTGATGATGCTGTGAATATTGTTGAAATGCCAACAAAAGATTTAGAATATTACATAAGCTTAGTTGATAAAGCAGCAGCAGGGTTTGAGAGGATTGACTCCAATTTTGTAAGAAGTTGTACTGTGGGAATAATGCTATCAAACAGCATTGCAAGCTACAAAGACATTTGGGAAAAGAATAATCAATTATTGCAGTAAACTTCATTGTTGTCATATTTAAGAAATTGCCACAGCCACCCACACCTTTAGCAATCACAATCACACTTAGTCAGCAGTCTTCAACATTGATGCGAGACCCTCCACCAGCCAAAAGATTATGACTTGTTGAAGTCTCGGATGAACCTTAGCATTTTTTAGCAATTATGTTCTTTTAGCAATTAAGTGCTTTTCCAAAGGGTATACACACATACATTTTGTTGTTTATATCTTAAGCAACTATCTTTATATACATATATACACATATATGTATATACCTTTTTCTAAAAGGTGTACATATGTAACTTTTGTTGTTTATATCTTGAACTATATATATATATACATATATAGTTTATATAGTTGTTTCAGATATACTGCTATTTTCCAATTAATAGACTACAATATAGGATAAACATAAATTCTGTATGCACTGGAAATCCAAATAATTCATGTGACTCACTTTATTACAACATTCACTACTGTAGTGGTCTGAAACCAGATATACAATATTTCCATGGTATTTCTGTATTTAATTTTGCAAAATAGAAAAACATATATGTTTACAAGTTATACATGATGTACTATATATATGTTAAACTATATGTGACAGTTTATTATTTTGAATACATATTTTAATATTCTAATATGTATATTTTACTTATGTCTGTTTCAAAGGAAACAATTTAGTTTTATAATAATTAGCATTTTCCATATTGAAAATCTAGAAACACAGATCTAACCTCCAGTGTCCATTCTGCAAACCATTTTGTTTCTGAGGGCAGCCAAGAGTAAAGAAACCACAAAGAAATCTGATCATTTAACTTCCATGTTTTCTTCTTCCGGCCTATTTAACTTTCCATTAGCTCACTCAACCTCCTCAAAAGTTATCAGTAAGTTAACTGGAAATAGGAACTTCTTACTGTTGAATTTAGCTTATATGTCCTTGTTTGAGTACTTAAAACCTCCATAGAGAAATATGAACTGAAACTATTTGATCGTTCTCCTGGTATTTGGATAAAGAGATCTGACTTAAATTCAACAGGTCAGAACAATTAGCTTAGAGGCTTATTTTCTTGTGAGGTTATAAGAATTAAATAATCTTATTAAAGAATAAATTATATATGATGATGAACCAAAAATTAATAACTTTATGACAATTTTGCTTAAAATTACAAATATTAATTGCTGAATTCTTAAATTAACGAGTTAATGTTTGAACTGTTTTTAAAAATATTTCAATGTAGGATTTTAGCCATGTATAGCAAAAAAAAGGAAAAAAATCCAAGTTAGATAGTAACTAGGGTATCATATTATTATTATTATTTTGAGACAACATCTGTCTCTATTGCCTAGGCTGTAGTGCACTGGCACAATTTTGGCTCACTGCAACCTCTGGCTCCTGGGCTCCAGCCATCCTACTACTTCAGTCTCCCAAGTATCTGGGACTACAAGCTCCCATCACCACACCCAGCTAATTTTGTATTTTTTGTAGAGTCAGGGGTTTTGCCGTGTTGCCCAGACTAGTCTCGAATGCCTATACTCAAGTGATTTACCCACCTGTGCCTCCCCAAATGGTGGGATTACAGGTGTGAGCCACCATCCCTGGCCAAAAAAATTTAAATAAATAAATACACACACACACACACACACACACACACACAAATTTTAATTTTAGATTCAGGGTGTACATGTGCAATTTTGTTATAAGGGGATATTGTGTGTTGCCTATTGAACCCATCACTCAGATAGTGAACATAATACCCAATAGGAAGTTTTTTAGTCCTAGACACACTCTCTTCCTCCTACCAGAGACTGGCACATGTATTGTTTACCTCTTTACTCGTACTCAAGGCTTATCTTCCACTCTACCAAAATCTGGCAAAGACACAACAAATAAAGAAAACTATAGGCCAATATCCCTAATGAACATAGGAGCAAAAATCCTCAAGAAAACAAGAAAACATTGGATGCAAGGTTGTTTCAATGTAAAATATTGCTTAAAGACAACTTCCTACCCATCCAAAAAATAAAACTGCCACGTTACTTGAAATTTATATATATATTTATGTTGACAATATTTGTCTACATCTTTTCCAGAATTAAATTAGATTACTCAATTTTTTTTTTACTTTTGATTTAGGTTTATAAAAAACTTAATTTTTGTTTACATCCAAGAGTCTTAAGGCAATGTAAATTTGTTGAGGGTAGAAGGAAGGAAAAAAGGAAAGAGATGTATTTTGAGGTTACTGTCAATTTAGAGATTATGGGCTTATGACATCTATATGTATCAATGAGGGAATATACCCTCAAGAATGGGATACAGGGGCCACCAAAAATGAAGTGTGTGAGACATACCTAAAGTTAGAAGATTAGGTCTTAAAGAAAAGAACTATCCTATTCAAAAATTCCCTAATCAACCAAGGCTTCATCTCTTCCTTTTTCCTACTAAATAAAGCTTTTATTTTATTTTCAAATTATGTTTGATCTTTGCAAACGCTGGATCTCAGAAGCGGTGTGATGCGGGGGTAAAACAGGATAAAATAAATTAGAGCAGCCCTGATAATAAAGGTAAATTCCGATCCTGTTTATGAAGACAATAATTAGTTTATGCTAGACCTAGGCATATTTCAGAGTAATAGACTTTGAACATGTTTTCCAGCTATTTTATTCTGACTCAGAAGAGGTAAGTAATGTGGAAAAGCTTCTACTGTTGAGAGTTTACAATTGAAACTGTATCTGACCTTCTCAGTAGAAAATCATCCTACTTAAGGGTGTTAAATATGTGTTTGTGGTAAGTAACTAATTAAAGATTTGGCGTCGTGGAGAGAGTAGGTTGAATAACATCATGCCTAAAAGAATTCAATTAATGAAGTACCAACCTCTAAACCCCATAACAGCTTTAGGCTATCTATCACAAAAATTCATTTGCTATTGGAATCACTGTGTCTCAAATGAATCCAACATCAGGGAACTCAACAGCAGTCTGTTTCAGAAGGCTGGCAAATACGTCTTGGCATTTCATATTTTTTTCTGTAATAAGTTATATCTATAGTTTCTAATAAATTATGGAACATGTGTATATGTATACATAAATAAATTATTTAATTTTCTTAGGACAATTATTGTAAATATACTGACAAGAAGAAGAGCTATCATATTTGGCCACCATAGTTATAAAAATAAGTTCCACAATTAGCTATGCTAACTGTGATGTTTGGTATTTGAAAGAAAAAATAAACTCATGGGGAGTATATAAAAACAAACTGAATACCTAGGTATTGTGAGTATAAGGGCTGAAGAAACAAAGAAAATAAGGTACAGACAAATGACAATTCTGTTTCTGACCCAAAGCTGTAGAATTGACAGTGGGTATGGAGCAAAAATCAAAGGCAGGCTCTTCAGGAGGAAAAAATATATATATAAAAAACCTTAAAATATAAAAGACACAGGGTCTGTCAGAGAAGAAAACAACAGCCTGGGATATAGAGAGACACACTGCAGCAAAAGGGGCACGTATTGAAGAATGTCTCCAAACTGAGAAGAAGAGGCCAGAAGAGAATTGGGAGGACCCCGGGCAGCCATTAGTCAGTGCTTTCATCTGGAAAACTGCAAAGGAGCCACCTTTTCCCTCTGCTTTGCTGGGCCCAGCAGCAGATAGAACTGTTGTCTTTTTTAAGTCAAAAACAATAGCTACCATGGCTGCAAGATGGGAGCAGCAGAGCAGAGCAGGACATTTGGTAGCTGTCAATACTCAGAAGGAGAAACCCTCCATGACATGAACTTCCAGATCACTGCCTGGTGTTTTTCACAAAACAGAAGGATATCTTGCCTTCAGAGTCACTGCTGGCAGGTTGTATCAAGAGAGTCTATTGATAAAGTAGAATGAACTTGAAGTCTCAGAAATTATATATGCTCAATGTTGTAATAAAGCAGAAACTCAAATGTTCTGACTTTGAAAGCGTGCAATTACAGACTATATTTGGGAAAGAAATAATGGAGCTAAAATTTTCTCACCATGCAACAATAAGAAAATTCTGATGGGTAATATATATAAACAGAAATATGTTAAGAAAATATAACTAATACATACAATTTTCATCATTTATATAATTAGGGTTAAACGATTAAATAAATGAGATAAAAAAGAAACACATGTGTGTGTATGTATGTGTGTGTATCCAAAATGGAAATAAAAAATAAGCAGCCTCATATTGGAAAGGCTCCAAGATGCTCTGCAGGATAAAGGGAAATATCTCAGTGCAATCCCAGAACTCTAAAAATAAGAAAAAGAACAACAAAAGCCTGTTGAGAAACAGAAAGACTGACACTAGAGACCCTCATAGCTAGACTAGCTGTAGAAACACATGAAAGTTTGGAGGGAAACAATTTTTGTTGAAAATTCACCAATTCACATATCATACAAACGTGAGAGCAAGATAAAATATTTTTATGCTGAGACATTTAAAGATTCATAGAGAATGCTACCCAAGAAATAAAAATGAAATAATGTTTCTCATTTGTGTGTGTGTGTATATATATATATATATATATGATATACTGAGATGTTATATAATCAATTATGTAATGTGTCATCACATAGTTATGTAATATGTAATAATATTATGTAATCGCAAATGATTATTGGAGCATATAAAGCAGCAAGTGGACATTTTCTCAGCAAAATACAACAGATGAAATGCAATAATGAACAAGGAAAGCAATAAAAGATATATTTAAATTTATACAAACATGCATTTTATGCATATGTGTATATACAATCTCCAAATAAAGGATCCAACCTTATCCAATCTCATCTCACAGATGAATGACATGGATGGAGAAAGTAAGGTAAAGTAAAACATTATGCCTTACTTTCATTCAGATAAAAAATGTATCTACATTTAAGGAAAAGTGTTAAATGTGCAGAGAAAGATTTAAGGGTACACTGTAAGAAAAAATGCCGCACATATGTTTAACACTTGTGTTTACATGTGTTATATGGTGTTTAATTTCTAGAAAACAATAATGCATGCTGTCTCATTTTCAAAATATTAGAAAAAAATGGAAAGAAAATTCAATCCAACAAAATACATAAAAAATATAGAAAAGTGAAAAAGCAAGGAACATAATTATTATAATAGAAATGGAATAAATTTTCCCATTAAAGTGCATAGACATTCTGTTTGAGTTAAAAATAATTGGGCTATTATGATTTTATAAGAAACCCATTAAACATGTAGAAAAACAGGAAAAACACAAACAGCCCCATTAAAAACTAGGCAAAGTATATGAACAGACACTTCTCGAAAGAAGACATTTATGCAGCCAACAACATATGAAGAAAAGCTCATAATCACTGGTTTTATAAGAAACCAGTGATCACGATTTTATAAGAAACCCTTTTAACATGTAGAGAAACAAGAAAAACACAAACAGCCCCATTAAAAACTAGGCAAAGTATATGAACAGACACTTCTCAAAAGACATTTACGCAGCCAAAAGCATATGAAGAAAAGTTCATAATCACTGGTCATTAGAGAAATGCAAATCAAAACCACAATGAGATACCATCTCACACCAGTTAGAATGGTGATCATTAAAATGCAGGAAACAATAGATGCTGGAGAGAATGCAGAGAAACAGGAATGCTTTTATACAGTTGGTGGGAATGTAAATTAGTTCAACCATTATGGAAGACAGTGTGGTGATTCCACAGGGATTTAGAACCAGAAATACCATTTAACCCAGCAATCTCATTACTGGGTATATATACCCAAAGGGTTATAAATTGTTCTATCATAAAGACACATGCACACATGTGTCCATTGCAGCACTGTTTACAATAGCAAAGACCTGGAACCAACCCAAAGACCTGGAACCAACCCAAATGACCATCGATGATAGACTGCACAAGGAAAATCTGACACATATACACCATGGAATACATGCAGCCATAAAAAACGATGAGTTCGTGTCCTTCGTAGGGACATGGATGAATCTGGAAACCATAATTCTCAGCAAACTGACACAAGAACAGAAAATCAAACACTGCATGTTCTCACTCATAATTGGGTGTTAAACAATGAGAACACATGGAGTCAGGGAGGGGAGCATCACACACTGGGGTCTGTTGCAGGGGGTCCAGGGGAGGCACAGCAGGGTTGGGGAGGTTGGGGAGGGATAACATGGGGAGAAATGCCAGATATAGGGGATGGAGGGATGTAGACAGCAAATCACCTTGCCATGTATGTACCTATGCAACAATCTTGCATGATCCGTACATGTACCCCAGAACCTAAAGTACAATTAAAAAAAAAGAAATGAAAGAAAAATAAAATAATAAAAAAGGAAATTAAAAATATAAATATAAATTTTAAAAAATTATTCAGCCTACGATGTCCATAGTGTAGAGTTTGAGAAATTTTGCCCTGGAGAATAAGGTTGATTTTCTTGAAGTCACACAGCCTAGTAGTGTTTCTTTAGTGAAATGGCCTGACAGTTTTATCTGAACGTTCTCATTTACTGGTAAGGATGAAAATGCCACTGGCATATCCAATATTATGATGCAGAACAATGACTATGTATTTTCACAGCATTTTTAAATTATTAAGGACCATAGAACTGTGAATAATTATTTAAAGAAGTCTTAGTTTAGCTTCTCCACATGCCTTCTAATATTGACACACATTAGGATGAAGGAAATATTAAATACACACACATAAAGATTAAAAAAAAACAAAAAATGTAGAAAATAATGAAATGGAAATGGTACATCATGAAAGCGTTAATAAAGTAGAGTATCATTAATGAGATAAAATTAGAATTCATTGACAAAAACACATCAGCTTAAGCAAATGGGAATATTTCATATTGAAAAGTTGTTACAGTAGTTTTTTCTAGTCAATAGAAATAGAAATTAGTTCAATGAACATATGAATAAAATAGATGTCTTTCTAAATATGAGCTAAAAAAATACAAGGATATACAGATATATTCACAGAAATGCATGCATGTGTAATATAAAGCTATATATATATATGTATATATATATATATTGCTGTGATACTGCAACTTTAAAAACCTTATGAGAACATGCAAATTAATATTAATAAACTGGTGAATCTATATAAAATGAGTAATTTGAGACTACAAATGGCTATGTGTGACTTAATTATGGAAAACCCACCAGATACTTTTGATGAAATAGTACAGCATTCAAGATCAAGCCTTAAGTATTTGTCAAAATTAGTCTTATAAGTGAGTACTATTAGTCCATCTGGAAAAAATGTTATAAAAGCTATTTTAGAACATAGAAAATGGAATAAAATCATAGAAGATTATTCTTACCCTGAAGTCAAATATTGACAAGTATGTCATGAAAAACGAAATTACAGTCTGAACTATAATAGAACTAAAAGAAAATTTGTATAACTTTAAAAAATCAAAGTGTATTAACAGACTATACATGGTGACACTCATTTTCTCATTCAAAAATTTTTCATATTTTGAGATGTTCAAATAAAGACATAATTATTGAAAAAGGTTAACATATGCTAATTGTAATATTTCAAGTGAAAGTAATTCATAACTTTGATCAAAAGTCTTTGTAAATACATAGAAACTGCTTTTACTTGTACAGAACTTTTTCCAGAACATTTACTAATGAACAAACATGTTACTATATTTTTGATAATGTTCTCATAAATACTGGAAACAGTATGCTAACCCTCTAGCACTTGTATCTGCAATTACATTAGGAAACACACTATGGAAATACCAACGTATTTGTTACAGAAATAGAAAAATAAATTCTACAAGTCTGATAGAACTACAATAGACCACAAATATCCAAAGTAATCTCAAGAACACAGCTTGATGCATCACACTTCTTGATTTCAAAATATAAGGCTATTGCGATCAAAACAGTGTGGTACTGACATTAAAACAGACATATTGATCAGTAAAAAATACTGAAGAGACCAGAAATAAATCTACACATCTGTGGTCAACTGATCTTCTTTAAGAATGCCAAGAACATACAATAGAGCAAGAATAGTTTCTTCAAAAACTGGTGCCGGGAAAACTGAATATGCACTTGAAGAGAAATGTAACTAGACCTTCATCTCCCACCATATGTAAAAATCAACTCAAAATGCATTAAAGGCTTACTCATAAAACTTGACACAGTAACACTACTAGATGAAAATGAAGGCAAAAGCTTCCTGGAATTTATCTGGGCAATATATACATTTTTAATATTACCTTGAAAGCACGGGAAACAAAAGCAAAAGTAGGCAAACGAGATTGCATCAAACAAAAATGACCCTGCACAGCTAAGGAAGCATTTTTCACTCTTGGAAACAATCCAAAGTGAAAATACAACCTACTGAATAGAACAAAATATTTGCAAACAATACATCTAATATGACATTAACACCCAAAATATATAGGCAAGTCATACAACTCAATAGCGAGGAAAAAAAAAAAAAAAAAAAAAAATAAGCACCTGGTTAAAAGTAGTCAAGGAAGCTGAATAGATGTTTTTTCAAAGAAGACATAAAAGTGGCCAACTAGGAAATAAAAACTGCTCCATATTACTAATAACCAAGAAAATGCAAATTAAAACCACAATGAGATATCACCTGATACCTATTAGAATGTCTACTGTTAAATGAACCATAACAAGTGTTGTCAAGGATATAGAGAAAATGGATTCATGTACATTACTGAGAATGTAAATTTGTACATTCATTATGTAAAATATTATTTGGGCTCATCAAAAAGATTATAAATGGAACTTCTCTATAACTCAACAATCCCATCTTTTGTACATATCTAAAGAAATCACATCAGCCACTCACAGTTATCTGCCCTCACAAAAATATTTCAGCATCGCTCACAATAGCCAAGATATGGAAACAATCTAATTGTCCTTTGATGGATTAATCAGAAAAGAAATATATATACACAGTTGACTTTTGAACAACAAAAGTTTGAACTATGCAGGTCCAATTATACAGCCATTTTTTTGCCTTTGCTACCCCTAAGAGAGAAAGACCAACCCCTCTTCTTCTTCCTCCTTCTCAGTCTACTTAATGTGAAGTTGATGAGGAGGAAGACCTGTATGATAACCAGTTTCACTTAATGATTTAATGCATAGTAAATGTATTTTCTTTTCATTATGCTTTTATTAATAAAATATGCTTTTCTCTAGGTTATTTATTGTAAGAAGTGGGCAATTAGCAGTTAAATTTTTATGGAGTGGAAAGCTTTAGAGGATTTTTCACTGCACAAGGTGTTGTTGCCACTAACCTTTGCATAATATAATAGTAATATAATATAATAGTAAGTTATTTCCTTATAAGGAAATATATATAATATATATATTTAGTAAGTTATTAAATAATATAACAGTAAGTTATTTCCTTAATAAAAGTACATTACATAATACAATAATATAATATAAATAATATAAGTTATTTCCTTAATAAAATTATATTATTATGTATTATATGTAAACAATGGAATATTATTTAGCCTTATAAAAGGAGGAAATTCTGCCATTTGCCACAACATTGAACCTGGAGAATATTAAGCAAACTAAAATAACCCAAAAGCAGAAAGAAAAATTACTGCATGATCTCATACGTACATTAACTCTAAAATAGTAAACTCATAGAAACAGAAAGTAGGATGGTATTTGTCAGGGACTAAAATGGGGAGAAAATTGGGAGGTGTTGGTCAAGGAGTACAAAGCTTCAAAGATGCAAGATGATTAAGTTTTGGAGATCTGCTGTTCAACAATGTAACTATAGTTAAAAAATTCTGTACTTTATTTGAAATTCGCTTAGAGGGTAGATCTGAGGCATACTCACCACACAAACACACAAATAAAATAGTAACTATGTAAGATATTGAATATATTAATTAGTTTGATTGTGACTATTTCACAATGTTTACATGTACCAAATCATCAAGGCATACAGATTAATTGTGTAATTTTTTAAATTCTCAACTATATCTCAATAAAGCTAGAAGAAAATCGATTTTTTATGAATATAGTACTTAGCAAATGCTGGGTAGGATAGCAAAGATAAAATCTTAAGGAATTGATTTTGCTTGTACCAGGAGAAGGGTCCTAAGCTAATTCATGATGATAGCTCAATTTATTTGTAAAGTGTGTGTGTTCAGAAAGCGCTGAGATACAACACTGAGACCATCAATTCTTGAAGAACGTAAAACAGAAAAGAAAGGAAAGATTATGTTTTTTCTGTTTAAATTTTTTAACAACCTGCAGGATAATAAGAAAGAGTTGACTTACGAGGTCTAAATATGATTTTGTAAACCTGACGTTTAACACCAGGTTTTACAGAATATAGAGCTTGGCAAGATGCATGGAACGAAGCAAAGGATCTGAGGTAAATGAAGAGGACATGAGAAGAAAGGCCTATTACTGAATTGCATGACAGTTTCTCCTGCCATAATCACTCATCAGGTAAGTATCCCTCTTCCGTAAAGTAATAGTAAATATGGGACATGTAGTAGACAGAGCTTTTGCAGTTCTAAGGCTCCATTTGCATGAGTGGATAACAAGCATTCACCTCACTGTATGGATGTATAGCTTACAAGGAAGTAAGCAAAGAAAGTTACAGACAAAAAAAAAATTAGCTTTTCTCCCATGTAATCATAGATCTTTCCAATATAAAAAATCACCTAGTCAATGAATATTTTATAGCAAGAGAATATTTATAAGGTAATATTCAACCTGCTTCCTATCAAATGCAAGATAAATTATAAAATACTTTCCATACACAGAAAATTTAAAATGTTGACAATCCATCTGTAGTAGGATTTTATTCTGTATTGTAGGAGAATGGACTTCAATATATTTCAGAATTGTGTGTGAATTGTGAGACATGGTACAAGCACAGATGCCTCAAGCTATAGAACTAAAAACAATATTCTTCAATTTCAACAAATAGCCTGAAATATCCATGATGTTTTAAAATAATTTCTCAACAATTTATAGAACAATAAAAAGGCCATATTCTGGACCATTAATGCCTCAATGCATTTAAAAGAATTCAAGTAGTCTTATATATTTTCTTTCAGCACAATGAAAATGTTAGAATCTAATAAAAGAAAGATATCTAGATAATCTCTAAGTATTTGAAAACAACATAATATACTTTTATATAATCCAAGGTTAAAGAAAAAAGTAAAAGGTAAATTACAATGTGTTTTGAAATGAATGAAAATGTAACCCACAGCATAATCAAATTGCCAGAAAGTGGCAAAGCAATATTTTGGAGAATATTAGTAAGTATGACATATTAGACAGAAGAAATTTCTTAAATCAATAACTTCAAACTTTAGTAAAGTAGGAAAAAATCAAAAGCTATACTCAAGGAGAAGAAAGCAAATTATTCTGATCAGAAAAAAATAAACTAGAATACAGAAAAATAATAGAGCATCTTTGAAATGAGTCTTTGTTAAAATAATAAAATGGATAAACTTATAGTGAGATTGATCAGAATGAAAAGGAGAGGAAAAATAAACTACTTCTATGAAGAATGAAATATATGATATGGCTCTAGATTAATACAATCAGAAGATATTATTAACTTCATAGCAATCAATTTAAAATTATAGATAAAATTGCCAAATTTCCTGAAATATACTTAAATTCAAAGCTTAATCAAGAAAAAACAGATGACCTGAGTATCCTTATTACCTATTACTAGGATTTTACTATTTTCCAATGAAGAATGGCTTTAGTGATTAATTCTACCAAATATTGAAGAAAGAAGATATCCCAATTCTACATGAAATCTACCAGAAAATTAATTAGGAGGAATCTCTGCTGTGTTCATGAGTACAGTGTTATGCTAATACCATTAGCGAATTCTTTTTAAGAACAGAAAACTACAGCAAATATCCTGCATGAACAAAGTTAAAAATCCTCTAAATACAATTTTCATAAATTCAATACTTCAGTATATAAAAATGATGAAATATAATAAGTAAGTGGGGTTATATCAGGAATACAAGTTGGGTAAACATTTAAGAATCAACATATGAAAATCACCATTTGAAACCTCTAAATAAGAAAAAATTGGCTCAGTGCAGTGGCTCACACCTGTAATCCCAGCATTTTGGAAAGCCAAAGCAGGTGGATCTTTTGAGCCCAGGAATTTGAGAGACCAGCCTGGCTAACATGGTGAAACACTGCCTCTACTAAAATTACAAAAGTTAACCAGGTGTGGTAGCATGTGCCTGTAATCCCACCTACTACTCAGGAAGCTGAGGCAGGAGAATTGCTTGAACCCAGAAGGCAGAGGTTGCAGTGAGCCATGATGATGCCCTTGCACTTCAGTACTCCAGCCTGGGCAACAAAGGGAGTCTCTGTCTAAAAAAAAAAAAAAAGAAAAAGAAGGAAGGAAGGAAGGAAGAAATAAAAGCAAAATAAACACCTATTTCAAATAAAAACAATCAAAATAAGTAATAAAAACTTCCTTAACTTAATAAGGGACATAAAACAAATCACTGAACATTTTCCATCTAAGTTCAGCAATAAGGCAAAGCTATACGCTCTCATCATTTCTACTCAATATTGTGTTGAAAATTTTGGAAAGAGCATTTAGGAAATAAAAAGAAATAAAAGGTATCCATATCTGAAAGAAATAATGAAACCATCCTCACTTCTAAATGACATGATCATTTATGTAACAGTCCATGGAATCTGCCAAAAAATCCATTAATGCCAGTATGTGAGTTTAGCGAAATTACAGGACATAATAATAATGTGCAAAATTCAATTATATTTCCGTATACTAGCAACAACCAGAAATTGATTGTTCTATCCTGAGATCTGGTTCTGAGGCTAAAATCTTTACGGATGTCAATCACAGCATCTTCATCTGTAAAACTGGGAGAACATCTGTAAAACTGAGAGAACATGTCTAGTAGACAGGGTAGTTGGGATATTGGAAAGGAATAATGGATGTGAATATGCTTTATAAATTGTAAAGTGCTGTTCAAATACTGAGAGTTATACTCATAAAAAGCTTATGTACTAATGAGAAAGTTAAAGGAAAAAGAGCTAGTTATTCTTACAGGGATACATTTTACATAAGTACAAAATGTATTTATGGGTAGAAAAAAATGGAGAATATAAATGAAAAACTTATTTTTGTATTCATTAGATGTTTTTCTAACTATGTAATGTTTAGTATTGACAATGTAGCAATATATAAAAATTCATTGTCTTCATGTTAAAAAAAAGCTACTTACAATAGCATATAAAATAATTAGAACTAAATCTGATCAAAAGTGGCCTGAAATATCCTCAAGCTGAAAACCAAAAAAAAAAAAAAAAAAAAAAAAAAAGCTAATGACAGAAATATAAAAATCCCTAAATAAAACAAGAGATATATGTTTTATGATTCAGAGCATCCAATATAGTGAAAGTATCTATTCTCCTCAGGTTTTGTTTATAGTTTTCATAGAATAGATGTTGAAATCACAAAAGACTTTTTAGTAGAAATTAACATGGTGATTTCAAATTTACATGAATATTCAAAGGCCTCAGAGTAGTCAAAACATCTTTGAAGAAGAATTAAATTAAAGAACTAACATTAGCTGGCATTAAGCATTATTAGCATGCTGCAGTTATTAAAACATTGTGGTTTTATCTAGGGATAGAAAACAACATCTATGCAAAAGAATTGAGAACTTGAAACACACCAAACGTATTTGAACAAACAGATTTTTGACAAATACAGAGTAATTTGTTCATTCAGTAAATTCTGCAAAAACAGTTACAATTAATATGCTCCAAAATGAATTTGTTCTTTTTTTTTAATGAGTAGATACCCTGAAAGAAACGAAGATAAATTATATTACCTTTCAACATTCCTACTCATTGTAATAGACTCCTACTCCTGACTCATGCTTTTATTAATCTTGCATTAAATTATGTATGTATATTTATATTCATTTCAGATACCAGGCTTGAAAGTTTTGATACCTGGATTGTGTGTGTTTATACTCATTTTGATTGTAGTTACTTCTGACTCTAACTTAGCATGATTTCTTTCCTTTAGTATATTGTAATTCATTTAAAAAATTCTTTCTTATTGAGAGCTTATATTTGCTGGAACTCAGTGGCAATTATGCATGTCTGAAATTTCCACTGTAAGCATGTGTGTGCTTTTATATGAGTATGTGTCTTTTGGATCATGAAAAAAGTATAAAAGCAGGTCCCAGGCTATGTTGAGGGTAAATCAACTGAAAAGCTTTTCAGGGAATTTATTCATTTTTGTCTTTAAAGAAACATAAAGCTGAGATAAGCATGTAAACATTTCATAGTTGTTTTGTGAAATGTATTTTTCCCAACTGAACTCTTTTTTGTGTGTGTTGCAGTCTATGAGGTGTGGCCTTTAAATTAATCCTTCAAACTTTGCCTCAATCATTTTTCTGTGCACTAATATTCTAAGCTACTTTGATTCATAGATATGTCTGTGCTATATTTTGGAGATTGAAAACTCCCTTACCTCTACAGCATTTTGTTCCAGGCTGGCTTTCAGCCTCATGTCATTTCTCTGAATTACCTTCAGATTACCTACTTGTTTAAAAATATTTCTAAAATTAAATACTATAGATAGGTGTTTTATGAGGTGAGGAGTTCACAATATGGATTAAAATAGAATTCAATAAAATATATTCTTAAATCATCAATTTAGACACACGTTTTTTATAACTATGGTGAGAAAACAAAGATCAATTATCATGGGAAATCACTTGTTATAAAATTAATGTAGAAAATACTAATTCTGGCACTGTTTCAGATATATTTCAGAATATAGTATAATAGTCACGGAAATTTGAATTAGTGGGTTGAAAAATGTTTTACACTAGTACAAATGGAGTCTTTACTTTGATGCATGAAACAAAGAATAAAAGTTCAAATAAAACTGAATATTTTTATACATGTATACCATGTGATATTATGTTTGAAATTGCATTTGAAGTTATTTTAAGACAAATTGTTCTTAAAAAGTAGGTCGAAATATTCCTGAAATCAGAAGTTTTAATGCACTGGAGCTAATAAACACATTCTGATGGTATAATTTCTCTTGACATTAAATTGGAATACTTAAGATTTTTTGGAAGTTAATTGCACTCTCATTTAGTTTAATGAACATTTTCAGTAGCAATATTATGATTCATGTTTCTTTGGAAAAGAACAGCTTGATACTTATGAAATGTTTAGTTGTTCTGTGCAAGACATGTGGCTACCTTGGGAATTTTTTTAACAATTAGCTCAGTCTTACATTAGCAATTATTTCTTAAAGAAATCTAATCATATATTAGGCATATGTTAGTAATGCTTGGAAAAATGAAATTAGTTTTCAACACCATCACTATCCTAGGAAAAAATAATACATGAATTCTTTTTTCTTACTAGCAAGATTCTCTCTGGAAATAACTGACTAGCCATATGAGCAATTAATGAAAAACAAGGGGAAGGGAACCTCTCTAAAACTCTTTACACAATTGTTTTTACCATTTGTAAAACATCTGATTTTATGTAAGTGAATTATCATTCATATTAAAAAGTTTTAGGAGAGTCAATGTTTCATTTTTACCCTTTCAAGTTGCACCCAATTGAGTGACAGATGTATAAAAAATAATGTTGTCAAGTTTACTGTTAATCAATCATATTGGTGAGCATGGCTCCTACCTGTTTCTAAGTTTGTATGATCTGAATTAGATCAATGTCCCCTCAGTGCTCTGGCACACCCAAATTTCTGCACATTTTTACCCCACTGGGAAAAACTGTCCCAGTAAGGAACCAATGTAAAGCCCCACCTTTTCCACATAGTGTAAAATTATTCACTAAACTTTGAGTTCTTTCCATCACTGAGTTCACCGAAGCAGAAACCTAGTACCATCCATGCCACATTAACTAATGCATACTACTGTCAAAGGCAGTCATTCTCATTGCCAATTATTCATTTAAAAACTTGTAATATTGAATTGGAATTATTAGTTAAGGGAGCTATTTGTTAGAATCAAACAAAACTAATTTTGTTTATAAATATTCATATCAGAATCAGCATCAGTATTAGTTTTAAATAAAATTTCAATCTTAGAATAGTTCTACATTTATGAAAAATGAAAATAAAATGATGGCACAGAGAGTCCCCATATATAGTACTCATACTTTTTATTATTCTAAATGTCTTATACTAGTACTGTATATGACTTACACTAGTGCTTTTATCACAACTGTATATGTCTCATACCAGTACTAAGTGTCTTATGTTAGTACTTTTGTCACAACTAATGAGAAGATATTGGTAATTATTAGTAACGAAAGTCTATACTTCAGATATTTTTCATTTTTTACTTAATATCTTTTTTTTTCTTACTGTTCCATCCATAGCGTCATGGTTCATTTGCTCATCACCCTTAGGCTTCTTTTAGCTATGACATTTTCTTTGTTTTTCACAAATTTGAGCATTTTGAGGAATGCTGGTCAGGTATTTCATAGAACATTCTTCACTTGAGTTAGTCTGATGTTTTCCATTTATTAAGCAGGGGTTGTATGTTTTGAGGAAGAAGATAAGAGATCCAGAGTGACGTTCTAATCACTTCCTACCAAGGGTATGCGCAATTGACAGGATTTATTGTTGATGTTAAACCTGGTCACCTGGCTGAGGTAGTATTTGTCAGATTTCTCTAACATAAAGTTACGCTTTTACACATTTCCCCCTTTTTTCATACCATATTCTTTGGAAAGAAGTCACTCTGTGCAGCCCATATTTCTTAAATAATAGAGAATTACATGCCAAGGAGTAATTACATTGGAATTATTTGGCATGGGGTATCCATTTATTTCCTCTCTTTAATGTTTTTATGCATTTATTTATATCAATATAGATTCCTGAATCTTTGTATTATATTGTGGTTAATAATTCAGTACTTTATTATTTACATTGTTGCTCAAATTTTCTCTCTTTGGACATTGAAAGCTCTTTCAGTTGGTATCTGTGTTCCTTTGACATATCTCCATTATTGTGGATTTCTGAGCACTTCCATACTATCTGACGCTATAAGACGCTCATGTTATATGTATTCTTTGTTCCAGCCCTAGATTCTTCTCTTTCTCTGATGAGCCCCCGTTTATTTGATTAGAAAATAGTATTTGAAACCAATTTGGGTTGCTGGGTGTGCTCATGCCTACTGAAACAACTGTTTCTGAATCCTCTCAGCTGACAGAGCAAGGGAACATGTCTGTATATTAACCTGTGTTTCTTAAAAATCCTATAAATATTTCTGCATGCAGTTACATGTGTCTGTATTAAGTTTAACACTGTTCATACTGATGCCACCAACTCTAGTATGTTATAAGATAGATGAATTCAGCCTTCTCCTTTTGCCTGTCTCTAATCAATTATTCCAACATTGGGAAACGACTATCTACCATTCGTTCAATCCCATCACACACATAGGTTTCAAAATCATTAACCCTTTCTTCTGCAGAAAATAACTTTATAATGGGGGTACAGTTTTTATTTTTTTTTATTTGTTTATGTACTTATTTTTTACTTTGCTCTTACAGTATTCATTCATACCCAAAGTTCTCAAAGTCAACACCTTTTCTGTCTTTCTCCTTCACTGAGCTTGTTTCATTTATTTGTAATCCAGTTAGGTTCTTTTGTCACATTCTGCACTCCATCTTAGGATCCCTCAGTCTCATAAATGTCTTTGTTTTTGCTTACATGCATTCAGCACTCATTCTTTGTGCTGTAAATTTTTATAGGTTTGGGCACTTGCATAGTATTGACTATCTAACATAATAATGTAAGACAAAATATTTTCGGTGCCTTCATATTTCCTTATGTGTTACATATTAAATGCCCCCAGTTCAACAAAAACAAAAATAAAACGTAACAGTAGCAACAAAACAACCCCTTTTAATCACTACTCTGTTTACTATCTCCATAGTTTTACCTTTTCCAGAATGTCATACAGTCAGAAACACACATTATGCAGCTTTTTGAGCCTAGCTTCTTTTACTTAGCTATGTGCATTTAAGATTTCTTCTTGCATTTATGTGATTTAATACCTCAAACTCTTATTTCGAAATGTTATTTCATTATATGGATGTGCCATTTTTTTCTCCACACACCTATTGAAAGATACCTTGACTGTTTTCAGTTGTTGGTTATTATAAATAGAACTGCCATAAATATTCTCATGCCAGGTTTTGTGTGCATAGAAGTTTTCAAATCAGTTAGACAAATACCTAGGAGAACAATTCTTGATTATATGGTAAGACTGTTTTGCCCTCTGAAAAACTGACAAACTGTCTTTCAAAGTGCCTGTAGTATTAAGAATTCCGACTAGCAATGAATAAGGATTTTTGTTTCTCCTCCTTTCCTTCTATCTGCTACTTAAGAAATTCCCATAACATACATGACAAATGTCTACATCCATTCTCAGTTATATTTAACTAAAACATTTGGAACTAAATAATAGACTGGTAGCATGGTAGAAAAATATGCAGTAATAAACTGATTGAAATTTAAAGTTAAAATTAATATAATGTTTGAATACAAAACTTAGCTAGATATGTATTTAAAAAGATGTCAATAATAAGTTATATTGAATGACTTTTATACAGCTAATATTGAAAAATCTTCTTTCATATATTCACCATATAACTGAAAAGCATATAAACACTAATCTCAAAACAAATGGAAAAAAAAGCAGTACAATGTTCACATTCAAATCTCAAATACACATATACATGCAAACACTTTAAGGAAAATTTAGCAAAACAAATACTGCAGGACAATAAAAGAAAAAGAGTGATGATTAATTAGGGATTTTCAGTAATGCAAAGATGAATCACCATAAAACATTCTATTAACATTTGATACTTTGACAAGATTTTTATAAGAGGAAATATTTACCATCTATATATTCCACTCCCCAACATCTTTTCAAATACTTAATATTATTTGATGACTACTAAAGCAAGTGTCTTAAAGTACAAAATACACTATTGTGGCAGAGAAGTTGATAGAGAAAAGGAAGAGAGATGTGTTTTCCTACCTAAACAATGTACACCAAAAATTCTTAGGCATGTTTTAAAAACTTGAGAGTGACATAAATTTAGTCTTATGACTCACAGCTTTCTTTCTCTGCTATTGTGCTACATAACAAATTTGCAGGCAGAACTGCAAAGAGGCCCAAAAATGTGACGGATGATCTACAGTCTTAATACACTTACCCTTCTCATACACACTATGCAAAATGCAAAGACCTCTAATGCATTTGCCCAGAAATGGACCTTTGAAAACATTTATACAGTATATGTCAAGATATTGGGCACACAATGTTTGTTTAATGATCCACAAAATTCTCTTTAAAATGTTATCTTTTGTGTGCCATTATAATAACTTCACTAGCTAAAAAATATAATTCTAGATCAAGAACAATGTCATCAGAAACCTATTTTATTGAATATTAATTTTACATAAAAATTTAACCCATGAAGTTTGGGCAGTATCAACAAAATTCCTATTATTATAAAACAAAAAAAAAGCAAGATAACAATAGCCTTTTGTGACTTTTACTTTGCCCATTTTGTCATTAATGGTCACAATTTACATGTCCCCAAAGGTTATTCACATACTTAAGCCAATAATAAAATAAATTTTATTAAATTTAAGTGTATGCTAAACACATATTCTTAAAAGTAGTTTCAAAATCTCAGTTGTGCCTATTTAAAGTATACAATCCATAATATCTTCTTCATATTTGGACTTAGAAATACTTCTCAGATGTTCATCATATTTATTTTACCTAACATATTTCAGTAATAAGTTCAGTATTTTACCTAACACATTTCACTAACAGTAGGAAGGCCACTTTTATTTTAACATGAACAAAGATTAGACACCTCTATATATTTATGTCACTACTTTTACTTTGTGTTGCATGTGGAAATATGTGGCAAGACTATGAAAAATTATAACATAAAAATAATTTAAAAATAATTAATATGGTATAATTCATAGGTAAACATATATTCACCTAAATGTTTTACTTCTATACCACATCTTATTATGAATTTATGAAAAAAGTGTATTCCACGTTCTGGGCCTTCTTTTTCTATTTGTTAATATAAATATGTTTCATTGCTGTTTAAAACACGGTAATCACACATTTCTGAGAAACTAGATTTTTGTAGCCACTTAGAAAATATTAATTAATAAAAGAAGATCGTTTCGATCTAAAGTGTCTGTATTATTTATTTTATACTCCATATATCAAGAGAAAAAAACATAAATTAATCATCATTCTCATTTAATTTGTAGTATTTATAATAAATTACATGCTTGGTAGATAGAAAATTAAAATATATTTACTGAACCATTGTTTACATTAATCTAATAGAGTAATAAGTATACTTTAATAATTCTATTTCCATTTATCTTAATATATATTAATGCTCTGATTTTCTCAATAATAATCAAAAATTACATAATTACATACTTCTATATGTGCATATAATATGTAATATAAGTTGTTATATTTTTCTTTATTAACGAAATGACACCATACACAATTTGGAATACACTAAAAATGATAGTTTCATTTCCTTTTGAGAAGTTAAGCATCTTTAGCACTACTAAGTCCATTTGCTCTAACTTCTTTGCTAAAAAAATTAGATTAAAAATTAGATAAAGATTTGAGTGCATTGTTTTTATTACACAAGTTAACTTTTATCTGCGTGCTTGGTTTACAATATATATATTTATAGAGTCAAGTAACTGCCGTTTTTACTTTCTTTCAAATGTTTGGCACTATTTTTATCATGGCAATTATTTTTTAAAGAGACTACACTATGTAATATTTGGATATATTAAATCCCTTGTTCAAAATTCAGCAAATGATTGATTATCCATGCATAATAAAGAGTTGAGAAAACAAAGACATCTGTAAAATAACTGCAGCTTTAAAAGCTAATATAATAATGGGAAAAAACAAGAAAGTAAGAGATAAAAATAGTTCAAGGGAGCAGTCTATGCCAGGAAACATAAAAATTTAGAAATATTTTAAAAATTAGGTCTAAATTAATTAAATATGTAAATTAATATATGGATATTGTTATAGATATATTCGTACATGGAATAATAAATTTCAACCTTTTCGTTTGTTCCTATTGTATAATATGTATGAATGCGTCTGTAAAGCTTTAATCGAAAATGAAACAGCCCTTATTACTCATGACTCCTTTTTAGTATATATGGTCTTATATGTATGATTCCTTTTACTATATGCATATTTTGGCTTAATTTTTTATTTTAAGTAGAGTTTGGGACAAGTTGCAGGTAATTTTGTTCTTCCCAAGCTGTCATTCTTTCTAGGTGTGAGTCGGGGGTTTATTTGGCTCTCTAGGAATTGTATTAGCACTACATTAAATAACTGTATAGGTACGAACATCATGTATAAACTATAATAATTTACTCAAATAGATGAAATCATTTTAAAAGCCTCAAATTTGTGTTTTCTTTGTACATATCAAAATTAATCTATTCCACAAACCTTAAAATATTAAACGCTGAAATGATGGAATTTTCCAATTAAACGCTACAGTATATACCTACACACACACACACACACACACACACACACGTGCATATATATAAATTCATAATATTGAAGCAGTTATTAATATAAATAATTTTAATTAGGTTACCAAGATGTGTCATGCAAGCCATGCAAGCAGCATGTTTTTCTTAAATTATTTTTGATTCTTATTTTTTGCTTTCCTAGCCGAAGTCAAGCTCTGTAGCCAAGCTGGAGTGCAGGACTCCAACCTCCACCTCCCAGGTTAAAATGATTCTCCTGCCTCAGCCTTCTGAGTAGCTGGGCCAACAGGTGCCCGCCACCACACTCAGCTAATTTTTGTAGTTTTAGTAGAGACAGGGTTTCAGCATGTTGGGCAGGATGGTCTTGATCTCCTGACCTCATGATCCGCCCTCCTGGCACTCTCAAAATGCTGGGATTATAGGAATGAGCTACCGTGCCCGGCCTATTTTTAATTATTCTTAATGCAGTAAGAACTCATTTCAGATTTTGGATTAATTAGATGATGTGTGATTTTTTGAGAATTTTTTCATCTTGAAATTGGTTTATTAATGTCTAGTTGTTGTTAGATCTAACTTAAAATATGACTTTAACAGAAAATATTGTGTAAAATAATTATCTAAATTATGGTAGTTTCTATCCATCCAATATTAAATTTTTATTTAATATTGGATTTTAAACTACATGTTTTAATAATAATTTCAATTGTATGGAAGATTATATGAAAAGGACACTCTATGTTAATATATGTATTCAGTATATCACTAACATACTATTAAGATGTATATATTCACTTAATTAAATGGCCACTGAATGCATAAGTTGTTATTTGCCTAATTGTAACTAATTATCTTTCACAATGTCTGTAGAATATTTTATCTCACATTTTGTTTCACAGACCAAAAATATCTGTTATGCTATTAAAATTCTCTAGGGCCCTTTTATTTTTTTTTTCAGATAACAGATGCTTGCTATATTCCAGTCCATAGTCTCCTTCAGGATTTTGAAAAATTTCAAAAAATTATTATCTGACATCCTATAATTTCAATTACTTACTCAATTTTATTTATATATTTTTATTTATTAACTTATGTATTCATTTATTTTAATGAGATGGAGTCTCACTCTGTCACCCAGGCTGGAGCGTAGTGGGCGATCTTAGCTCACTGTAACCTCTGCCTCCCGGGTTCAAGAGATTCTCCTGCCTCAGCCTCCTGAGTGTTAGCTGGGATTACAGGCACCTGCCACCACACCCAGCTAACTTTTTGTATTTTGTAGAGACAAGGGTTTCACCATTTTGGACAAGCTGGTCTCAAACTGCTGACATTGAATAATCTGCCCGCCTCAGCCTCTGCCTGCCTCGGCCTCCCGCGTGAACTACTGCACCTAGCCGACTTCTGTATATTAATCTACATCAATTTATGTGCTATTTGACAAAAAGAAAAGAAAAACAAAACAACGATGGCCTCATAATAATTCCTATCTTAAAAATAATTTTGAAAATAAACGGTTTATATTTACAGTTATGAAATCAGTGGAATTACAATTGCAGCACAAGTTAGGTCAATCCTCTTTCCTAGGTATCGGTTTAAACTTCAAAATTACTTCACATCCACTTTTACTTCCTTCCCAAATAATATGAAAAGTAATCAATCTAATCTTTTCTAAGACGTACAAGAAACAGACGTAATACAATTATTTGACCAGATTACTTCCTGAGAAAAATAGAATATTAAGTTAAATGTTGCAATGAAAATCACAGGGAATCACAAAGAGAAAAATGAAATCACAAATGAAAATATAACCCTTTTCTTTTGAAAACTTTTTCATAACATTTTTCTAGTTAACGTTTGGCAAATACTTATTATACTTATGTAATGTAGTACTACACTTACCAGTGCTCAGTCTGCTTTCTCATTTTCTCAGTCATTTTTAAGTAACCTTCTAGTCGCTTTTGAAGGAAATATTTGCATTACAGGATAACGTACAGAGTCAAAAGTGCACAAATCTTACGCACAGTCCTACGAACCTTCACTTGGTGAACACACCAGTGGGAGCTTCACTCAGATCAGGAATATTGTCGGGGCGCAGTGGCTCGTGCCTGTGATACCAGCACTTCGGGAGTGTGAGGTAGAGGCGGGTGAATTACTTGAGGTCAGGAGTTCAGACAAGCTTTGTCAAAATGGCGAAACCCTGTCTCTGTGGAAAATACGCAAATTAGCTGGGCGTGGTGGCGCCAGGGCCCATAGTCCCACCTATTTAGGAGACTGAAACAGGGAAATAAATCACTTGAGCACAAAAGGCAGAGGCTGCAGTGAGGCAAGATCCTGACCACGCCACTGCCCTCCAGCCTCCAGCCTGGGCAATAGAGCAACACTCTGGAATGAATGATGAATGAACGAACGAACGAAAGAATTAATGAATGAAATATACATATACACACACATATATGTGTATGTATATCGTCATAATCTTAAAAGCTTAATTGTCATTTCCTTGTACCGCTGCCTGCACCCTCATCCCTGAAACGTTTACTGATATTCTTTCATCTGGCACAACTAGAAAGGGAAAAGTTAGAACTACTGAGCTGCAATTCATTTATCTCCCGATTATCATAAGCAACTGCTAACAGAAATAAAACAAGGGAATCAATTTGACATAAACTCCTTTATTTTACATAACTAAACTTGTGGGTAAATAAGCTAACACTATTTCCTAGGAAAATGAAACTTATCTATGGAATGCCTGAGAAAGAGTGACCCTAACTAAGCATTGCTTATAGATAGTAAGTCCAGAGTTGATGAGCTAAAGAAAACTTCACAGAAAGTTATGATAGACAATGGAGATCTCTCAGACTAAACGTTCTTCTGTTGTGGATGTAAAAAATCACAAAACCTAGAGATTTAGCTATTATAGGAGACCGGATAATATAAGTTTGCTGTGGAAGAACCCGGGGAGCCCACTGTTTGTTAGACTTATGCAGGCTTTTTTCAGACTTGAGTGACTGTATCTTTGTCAATATTAGTGAAGCCTAGTTTTTTTATTGTTGTTGTTAAGATCTTAGATTTGTGTGAGTTTGATTTGACAATTCAATTATTTGTGTTTTATTTGTTTTGTGTTTATTTTATTTTGGAGTTTTTTCGGTTGCACATAGAAAAATAGTCTTTTGTTAGTGCTATATTGATCTTGAACCCTGCAGCCTTGCTAAATTCACTTAACAATTCCATTTAAACTGGTATTAGTTGAATGTGTACATTACAAATTGTCAGAAGTTTCTTGGTTTATATCATATGGATCTTTTGTATTGATTTTTGAGAGGTTGGAGGTGAAATCAAATACTTGTTATCAAAAGTTATCTTACTTGGCCAGAAGTTAATGCTAAAATAAAATTTATTAAAAAAAAGTCAAAAAGAAATAAAATTTGTGTGGAAAAGAATGTGTGATCTTTATTTCCTGTGTTGATAAAATGAGGAAATTAATTATACGTAACCAATTAGATTGTTTTGAGTATTAAATTTTTTAAGATATATAAAGGTCTTAGAACATTCCAAAAATGGTAATTTTATGTTAATGTATTGTATGTAATATTTGCTTATGTATGCAAGATTATGAAGCAAGTGATATTTACGGAAAAATAACATTAGAGGAAACAAAATATATATTAAATAGTCATCACTGAGAATACAGCTGCTTTATTTTGTTTCTATACTTGTCTCCATATTACTTTTTTCTATCAGTTTCTTTTTTCTAGAAACTTCTGTATCACATAATTTCTGACAAAAATAATTTTTAGAAAAATTATATGATAAAATGAGAAATATTAGAATAACTGCATTTTTTCAGTTGATGTGAGTTAGAACCACCCACTTGGGAACTAGCAATTTTCTAGTCTCTTTTGACATATTTTTATCCTATCTATATATCCCTACGGCAAAAACATGTGAAGTGTGTGATGAATCTGCCTGATAGCTCTGTTGCTCCATAAGCTACTTAATGCCAGCCAACTTCAGTGTTTTGTAATTGGTGATTTATTGGATTCAACCTGGATAGACAAGTAAAACAAGAGAGCAAACTAAATTGCATTATCTTTCTGTTTCTTTTTTTTAACATAAAAGTGAGGGAAATCAATACATCTAAACAAACACTAGTATCTGTAAGTGATGGAAACATGAACATTTTACCCCTCAATGATGAAGCAAATCCTCTTATAAAGACGAAGAAGATGGAGCATGGTGTTCCTGAGATTCCTCTTTCAATTATAATCAGATTGGATTCCATACTGGCCTTATATTTCCCATCTCTGCAATGTAAATATAGTTACTATGCCTGCATAAATAAAATAGTAATTACCACATAGAATGATTTAAAAGTTTGCAGGCAAGCAAATAATGTGGTACTTGACAGTGGTACTTGGTAAATATTCAGTAAATGTAACTTTAACCAATATTACTGTGGTTCAAGTAAAAAGAGAAATAGTTTTCTTTTATTTTTTAAATTTATCATTGGATGAAGGTTTTACTTATTGTTTATAGGACTTCACCAATGGATAAGTATCCTAAAACGTAAACACATATTAATTAGTTAATTGACAATTTTTTACTATTTTTGGTCAGATACTTTAATAATCTTTAAATATCAGATATTGATTTTCTATATTGTCTTTAGAACACCAAAAGCAAAGTCATGACAAGGAATACATTTGGTTTTCTTCTTCTTGGATTTAATAGTAGGGACACATCTAGAGGTGGTAAGAAAATGTCAAGTTTTAATTTTGAAGAACATTTTCACTTGACAATTTAAATTTTCTACCTAATTGTTTTCAGATAGTTGTCATATGCTTAACCAGAACTGTATTGTAAATATGTCAATGTTCATTTTAATAAAATGTGAAAACATGTATTTTTAAAGCAAATGTGGGAGAAAATCTGAGTTGCTATGGCATACACGTCTTTAGTGGTCTGGCCTATGACACCGTAGGTATCAATATTTTCCTTATGATATACTTGCTAATCATTACTTTACTCCAACTGATATCATGTCATCCTTTTTAATATATATGTTTTTATGATATTTAAGATTTTCAAATAACACAAATTAAAATTTTATTTTTTTATATATTTTTAGCCCTGCTAAAACATTTTGTTTTGCTATGAAGATTCAAATTGCCCAGTAAGCAACTAGTATATTCGAGTTTTGTAACACATTTCTGAACAAATATTTTGTTTCTTTACCCTTTAAAATGTCAGCAAGTCAGGGACATAGTAAGTGGTATCATTATGGTAAAGAGACACACCTTTATTTTGCTTTGTATTTTTATTCTTTTTCTATACTGACAAATGAACAAAGAAGTCTATGTAAATATTTTGTTTACTGTGAAATCAATGTCCCAGTTCATATAAACCTCTAAAAATGGGGGAAAAAATGTTGGGTGGTAGTTAAAAATTGTTTAAACTCTAGGGCAATTTCCAAGTATGTATTGTTTCCAATACAATTTAGACATCAATTTATGGATTGGCTTTCAAAAGCTTCATTATGAAAGTATTTCCTGTAGTGTTTCATTTTAAGAATGCCTAAGGCATGATTTGCTAGTATTACTTATTTTCATGGTTGTATATTCGCATCTACTCTGTGAAGAACAAAACAAATAATAATGAATACATTTCAGGAAGAAGATCTGTAAAATAGGCTTTACATGTTATTTAAAATGAAACCCTCTTCTCAAGAGATTGTTTTACTATTTCAAGTAAGAATACATTAAATTGTCAGTCCTATACACCCCCCAAATAAACTAAGTCTAAAACAAAAAATATATACATGAAAGAAAAAAATGTTCCCTGCCCCACCTTGCAAAGTATATGTCTTTCCCTTTTGGCTGTATCTGCTGTGACTACACCTGATCACCTTTTTCATCCCTTTAGCTATGTGCAGAGCTGAATGTTGGGCAGCAGTTTTTAGAGTTATGCTGATTGGGATAATCTTCTTCATGATGTGCTGATCTCAAAACCCTAGTATCCCTGGGGTTGAATTTGGAAAGATGTAAATCGGTTTCCTAGCACTACATTTTGCAATGTGTAAATTAATAACGTGGCATTTCACAGCTGTTTTAAAGGCTATGCTTTAAAGAATGAAATATCAATCACAAATATACATCTACCCAGAAATGTCAAATCCCACCCAAATGAATACCACTGCAAATTAGCAGCAGGTCACATTGTTCTGCTGTCTTTCACCTGTGATGCATTTCCTTCCTTTCCAAGTTAAGAGCTCCCCTGGAGAGGATTAAACCTATTTTCTACCCCATATAAAAGATGGGTGGTAAGCTGCTTTAATAACAGAACATAGTATCCAAATGCTAAAGCTATTGATTTGAAAGTGGTAGTGTAGTATAGTAAAAGAAGAAATTAAACTGGGGTCAAAATATCTGCATTGAATTCCCAAGCCTGTGCTTAAGAGTTATTTTCATTTAAACCTCTGATGACATCAGTTTTCACATCTTTAAAATTTGCCACGCCTGTTCCACAGGATTATCTAAAATTGCCTTGCCTGCCTCAAGGGGCTTACAAAGTTAACACTAGCTAATAAATATTCAATATTGGTTTTTAAAGTAGCTTAGAGAATTAGAGATTATAAATGCTATAAAGATTAATGTTTCTTTTTATATTATATGCTTATGTAAGGGTGTGTCCCTGGTTTAAAAGGTTACTAGAGGATAATTAATTTGTCTCCCATATGAATAATTTAGTAAAATAAATGATTATTTAGTGATTGAATCCATGTGAGTAAATATAGGTCAGAGCTACTTAACTACATTTGATGCCTAAAGGACTTGTATTAACTCTTCACCAATTTTCAAACTACAGTTCAAATTCTCTCTCTAATATGCCATTTCTAATTCCCAAGTAGTACTTGACTCTTAGAATTTTAAAAAATATCTGTACTTTTACTATCTGCACGGCATGTCTATGATATTATCTGTTGGATTAAATTTGTGTCTTCCCAGCTGGACTGTAAAATACTTAAGAATGGGAAGAATGTTTTATTCATTTTCATTCAACACATTGCTCTATACACAGAGAGATTTAATAGAAACACACAGAGTGAGTGAATAAGACACGTACTAATTACATATTATATTTAATTCAATTCAGTCCTGGAGCCAACCAATATTTCTTGGTGTCTTTAAAAAAAAAATCAATATGAAGGATACTATGAAGAAAACATATTCTGTCATTCATAATTGTCATCATTTCAATAAATTGTCCATATTTTAAGAACAAATATTTTGTTGTAGAAAGCTATGCGTGGAAGCACTACTTTGTTAAGTGAAATTTTATCCAAACCGTGAGGGTGATACAGTAAATGTATCTTTTTTTAAGTTTTAATATTTGTTGTTTATGAGTAAAATTAACTTATCAAATACATACGAAAGATTCAGAAATATTATGAATGAACTAAATATTCATATTAATCAATTACTTTAATTGGGATCAATTCTGGATATATAGTTTGACTTACTATTTTAAAAACAATTTCAATTTAATTCTGTGTTTGATTATAAAAAACAAGTTACAAAAGAAAATAAAAATAAGATCCTCTTTCTTGTGTGATATTCAGGGGAGCCATATCCCAAGGAAGTAATAACAAGCAATCTTCTTATAAACTTGGATACAAACCATGTATCATCCAAAAAAGCTATTAAGCATTAAAATTTATGAGAACACATATATATACCCATAAAAATTATAAGAGTGAATTAAGAATGCCTACTTTAGTATTTCACAAAATTTTATTAGAAATAATGTCTTAGTTCACTCAGACTGGTGGAACAAAAAATAGCTTAAATTGTGTGGCTCATATACAACAGAAATTTATTTCTCACAGTTTTGGGGGGTGGAAGTCCAAGATCAAGGTGTTGGCAGGTCTGGTGATAGCCCGCTTCCTCAGGGCAATGCCCTCTTGCCTTGTCTTCACATGGTGGAAGGGACAGACTCCCTCTATAGTCTCTTATATAAAAACATTAATCCAATACATGAAGATGCTGCTCTCATGACCTAATTACCTCCCAAATTCCCTACTTCCTAATATTTTAATATCAAAAGTTAGTATTTCAATATATTAATTGTTAGGGAACACAAATACTGAGATAATATAGGATAATGTTATAAATGGAGAATGTTCTGTGACAATCCTCTCCATCTTTACAAGAGTCATACAGGATGGCTTCATCTATTAATACCTCCAGCACTGGAAACAGTATTGTGTTTCTCATCCTGGAATGAAATTAGCTTTGCATAATTATCGCCACCTTAAAAAAAATAAAATCTTGTTTTAGATTATTCACACTAATATAAAACCAATTTTGAAGATATAATGATTAAATGGTGGTTTTTGGCTACACAGTAGGATTTTGCTGGTGTTCCTGTGAAGAATCAAATACAGGGAAAGGTTGAAACTCCATAATTAAATGCAAAAATCAAGGTGAATTCTGATAGCCTACTAAGATATAATTTAAAATAAAGATTATTTCTTTATTTCCTGCAAAGACATAATTACAAGATATTCTGGCTCAATTTTAGAAGCACAGTCATGCACACTGTAACTCATATGCACACTTTTCTTTTCTCACTATGCATCATCAGTCAACTTTCAGGCCCTAATTCAACTGACTGTATTGGGCTGGGACTGAGGAACAGTTTCTATCACATTCACTATTGCTCAGCTCCTGCTCACATCCTGCTTTCTCAGAACCAGGTTTAAGTCTTTCTGATCGGTTTAAAGAGAGGAAAAAAAAACAGTAAAAAATAAACTTTAGGCATTTTCTCACAGTTTCTAGTTCTGATTCATATAACTCAGAATATTAGTTTTTTTTTTTGAAATTGATAATATATAAAGGAAGAAAATGATACCTGGGCAAAATCATCTTCTAAGTTAGAAAATGCTGGTAAAAGCAGAATTGTAAATATCTTTCTAAAGTTTGTGACACACACACGTAACTTAGAAGGTGATTTTTCCCAGGTATCATTTTCTTCCTTTATATATATGTGTGTGTCACAAAAGATATATGTGTGTGTGTGTACATATAGGTATATATGTATATGTAGAGAGAGAAAGAGCCTTACAATATCCATGAATATTTTCCCAGAAATTTTACTTTGAAGAATTTATTTTGATATTACTATAAAATGATTTATCTAAATTTATATATATCACAGACTATTAGAAAGCATGAATTGGAAACACTGAAATATCCAGTAACAAAACTATAATTTAAATATATTAAGGTACAAGTAGAATACAATTCCATTTTTCACAGCACAATAGAGTACCTACAGTTAACAAAAATGTATTATACTCAGGTGATAGAAACCCTGAATATCCTGACTTGATTACTACACATTGTATACATGGAACAAAAGTTCACATGTATCCCATAAGTTTGTACAGAAAAAAATGTTTAAAAATAAAATTAAAGAATTTCTAAACAAACAACAACAAAAGAATACAGTGTAGGCATTTTCAAACATATAATTCCTATTTATATTGTATTATTAAGTTAAAAATTGAGAATATTGTTTACTGTGTTACTGAAAAGAGTATCTTTAGAAAAAAGTGCAGATTATTTTAACTACTTAAAATTGGTAAGATAATTACCTTTTTACTTACCTGTATCTTGTTTATGTTCTAAAATAAGTTTATATCTATATATATATCTTTCAAAATTCAAAGTTAAATTAAAGGTGAACTGAAGGAAATCATTATTCCCAATAAGAAGGATATTTACATCATTTGACAATAAAATTTTACTATAAAAATTTTCTCAAGAGGAATTAAAAGAAGAGCTATTCACTAAGATTTATGCAAAATGATAAAGCAATTTTGTTCTTATTAGTAAAAATTAAAAATAACCTGAGTATGCAACATTAGAAAATATTTTTCAAAATATATGATAAAATGTTTCAAAATATTACTCTTAAATATATATATTAGGAAAATGTAAATGGAATGAAAACCGAAGAGATGATTGAAAACAAGACTGTAAAATGATACGTTTAACAACCTAAAGGTTTTCTTTTTAAGTCAATATACTGTAAGAAGAAACAAACAAACAAAAATTCTAGCTATATTAGGGAAATATTACTTTCAGATGCATATTTAATTTCAGAAATTTTAAAATGTAAACAATTCACCTTTAAAATTGGCCATACACAGGTGCAAGGAAAAGAGAAAATAAACAAAATACTAAGTCAAAAAATATGAGTATAAATTATTTCATTGATTTGATGTTTTTTCAAGAACAAGAGTGAAATAATAATTTTTGCTCTGACTATGCTATACCACCACTCTTGTACTGCTGGTACTACTTTCATTATTACTACTACTTTATCCACTACTATAAATAGGAATACCATTTATGAAATATCTTCTCTCTATTAAGCCCTTTACTAAGAATAACTCATTTAATTCTTATAATGCCATTGATACATTTTGACAACGCTTTAAAAACAAATTTTTAAGAGATGAAGTCTTGCCTTGTTGCCCAGGCTGGAGAGCACTGGCTATTCATAGGCACAATCATAGCACAATACAGTCTTGAACTCCTGTACTCAAGTAATCCCTCCTGCCTCTGTCTCCCAAGTGGCTGAAATTACAGACATGAACCACGGCACCTGGCTGCTTTTGAGTAGATGAGAAATTTAAGGATTTGTTAAGAACCCTGAACTAAATTGCCAAAAATAAATTTACTTATTTTCATTTTTCTTCTATGTAAGCTCAACTTCATATTGAGTTACAAAGACTCCATGTATATTTTTAGATTTCATAAAGGATTTCCATAGATTGTGCTATTTAAATCTGTCAGAAACTGTTTTATTCTGGTGGAGCAGTCATTGTTTTCCAAGTATAACATTTGAAGCATAGGAATGAGACACTTGAGAAAAGTATTAAAATATTTGAACATCAATACTTTATTCTATGAACAAACGCCACTGAAAGATGAAAACAACCGTCATTTCATGTAGCGCTCACTTCATCTTTCCACTTATTATTTCCTGTTCCTGGTCACATTGCTCAGTTTCTTCTTTAGTAAAAGGAATGAGGACGCATGTGGTCGCGTTTGAGTAAGAAAACAAAGGCTCAAAACAGTAGTGGAAGGACAATTAATGATAGTTGGTAGTAGCAGTAATAACAGCAGAAGCAGTATTAGTGTTTACCTTTGGATATGATTTTATTTTATTGTATCATTATTTGGAGATCTACGTGCCTTTATTAGTAGAGCCACTACTTGAGGGGGATGAAGCAGGAGGAGTGGGTGACCCCAATGCACGACCGGCCGTGCTTCACGGGCTTGTGGGTGACAGAGAACTCGCCAAGATAGAGGCTAATCATCTCCCGCTTGACCTCCACCTGGTTGAAGGTCTTGCCGTTGTAGACCCACCATCATCTCGGGCAGGATGATCATATCATGTCCCGCAGGTGTGTCTTCACCGCTACTGGATTCTCCATGGGCGGTGCTTCCTTCCTGGCCTTGTGCAGGCGCCTCAGCAGCGAGTGCTGTTTCCGCCAAAGGCCCGGGTTCAGCCCCGCCGCTGCTGGTGCGCACTGTACAGCTGCATCAGCTGCTCGTAGGGCATGTCCATCAGCTGGTCCAGGTCCACGCTGCGGTAGGTGAACTTGCGGAAGGTCCGCTTTTTCTTCTGTTCTACCTCTGCCATCTTGCTGGATCCTCAGAAAAGGTAGATAAGATTTTAAAATGTTTTTGGAAGTCTTACAGGAGTCTGTAAATCCATGTTAACAAAACTATTCCTAAAAGTTTAAAATCCATGAAAAATTATTAAAAAGTCATTTTAAATAGCATTTTTTTCTGGCTCCAGTATTACTTACTCTGCTAATATTCCTATCATCCTTAAATTCTTCTCAAATGATTATAATTTATCATAAGAATAGTTCATTTGTGTTATTTTTAAATATTAACTTACAACTGGATGAACTTCTGATTTTTTTTGCCAATTTCTTCTTTGTTCCATAACAATCCTTGTTAGTCCATAACTTGCTAATGCTTGGAAAAAAGATTTTTAAGTAGCTGCTGCTACTATCTGACTTAAAAAAAAAAAAATCCTTGCTTTTCATGGCTTCCAAACGAGGGTGACATGTGTCTTAATGTACAGCAGTGATGGGACACCACTTTGAGTATGATCAATATTGGTAGATAAAACTTACACTTAAAAAAATTTCTTTGTGGTCTTCAATAATTTTTAGGAGTGCAAGGGGGTCCTGAGGAAAGTGAAATTAAAGTGAACATGTTCCTATTTATAGCAAACATTATGGAAAAGTACCACTGGAGTAATTGACAATAGGCCATGACCAATAGAGGTCAATACCGTAGGAACTGAGTCGTTGACAAGCTTAATCTTTAAATAAACCCTGAAGTTTTATGTCCAGCAGCAGTTGAGCCACAATCCAAGAGGCATCCTTATGATTCTTCTAAATAGTCACTTCTATCTTGTAGGACAAAGAGAGAGAGAGGGTCCAGGAAGACTTGACTGATATCACCCCATCCTTTTCTCTAAAGACCTGTCAATTAAACATTGCATTTGAACTGCTTATGTGGAATTAAGCAATCCCCACTCTTCAATTCTTCTGTGCCTCTGGGTAATTCACATTTGAGAAGTATATAAGAGACCAGAAGAATGTTAGTTTTTCAGTAGCTTTAATTAACAACTTCCTGTTTAAAAGTTTAAATTCTAGAACTTTCTCAGTTGAATTGTCAGAATGGAATGGTGTGCCCTGCATTTGTGATTTCTCAAACCTATTTCTAACCTTTGTGTATCCTTTGTGCCTACCACAGAACCAAGGACTAAATTTGATTACTATGAATATATACTGAAATAATAAATCATCACCTTTTTTTGTTCTGTATACATTTCTTGTGTGTGCAAGGTGTAACCTGAAGGACAACACTCAGGAATCTAGTTTAATTTATTTTATCAGTTTGAAAGGCCCAAACATATCTAACATTGCTCTTGAACAATGAGTTATCCTAGCTACAAGAGTTAACTGCTTCCAGAATTTCTGCTATGGCACTGGGATATCGAGCTGTATATCTTTGTCTATTCACCTGTCTTTGTAATAGCATTCAGTATTTCTCTACTCGCTAGTATAACCCTAGTTTTATGTAAACTTACTTTTATCTTTAAAGGCCATAGGGACTTACATCAATCATTCTCGCTCCCTAATTTTCCAAACAGTAAAGCCTGGCAATTTCTCCTCTAGTTTGTTATCATAATACACTCTTGAAATATTTAATGAGTTTGAATCTAAATCTGAACTTGCTTCATGAAGCAAAACATTTTATGTTGCAGCTGAGTAGCAACTCCTCTTATTAAATAAAGCTGGTGATATTCTATAATAGATAGTAGTTTCAGCAAATTTTCATTCAAATGGAAGTAGTATAGTACAGAGACAGACTGTTCATTCAAAACATTGTCCATAAAAAATTAGCCAATATTTTCATACCATATGTTGTGCCTACAGTCTTAATATTAGAAACAAAACATTTAGATAGTTTCTATTAAATTTCTGGCTTATTTTTGAAAATATAATCTCTAGATTAAAAAAAGAATTTTAAAAAGTGCTGTGAAATTAGTGGCATTGCTATGTAGCAGCAAGGACCTACTGCGTATTTGTCCTTTTTACCTTTCCTAAAAGGATAGAGTTTACAATATTTCAGAAAAGATGTTCTCTATTTCCACACATGGAACAATTAGAGTTTTAGAGGGTCCAGAAAACACACTTGGTTACATTCTCTTACCAATAAAATACAGTCTCCAAAAGCTCTCGATGCAAATTCAGATATTCTTCTTTGAACGCAATAGCACACTGAGCAAAAGACGGCCTCCCAAATATTTACTTTTATAATTTTGCTATTGATTTAATCTAAATCTCTAAGAAATCATCTTCTTGGTCTTTTTGGTTTTTATTTTCTAAGTATAATAAGATCAGATTATAATTATCAAATATATATACATTGAAACATGTATTATAGGAAGAAATTATATTAAAATATTTAATTCTTCTCTCAAATAGACTACTAATTCTGATTGTTTGACCTCATAGTCCATGTAAAAAGGTGTTTTTTTCTTTTACTTGTATTTTTCCTAAGAGAGCAAAGACTAGCAACTGACACATGAACTTCTCAAATGCTATCATACTTCCTTTCCTCTTTACAGAAGTTTTTGACTGATGCTCACTCAGCCTTTTTCTCTAACATTTAGAAAAGGAGAAAAGCTAGTTTATGCTTTTTATATCTTGCTTCCAGAATCACTGATTTTGTTTTGATAACTTCCAATCCCAACTTACTCATGAACAACAACCAAAAAGTAGTGTTCCATTCTCAGCAGGAGCACATTAAACAAAGGAAAAACAAAACAAAGCAAAATGAAAAAGCAACTGAGATAGGCTTGGGAAACTTTTCAGAAAATTTCTAGCCTTTTCCTGATGCATTACTCTCTTGGTATGATCTTTTGAACAGAGTTAAGCATTTCAGAATATAGAGAGTTGGAACTGTTTATTCTAAAAAAATAAAAAATAAAAATAAAGCAGAGAACTGTGAAGCAATCTGAGGAGCTAAATTTGCAAGAATAAGTGAGCCTTATTTTTTTGCAAGTATTGTGTAAAATTGATTTTAGAGAACTGAAATTGGCAAAAGTAGAAATAAAGTTATAAAATTTTGAGCTCATATAGGCTGGATTTCAGATAACATATGATATAATTTACATTGAAAACATTTATATTCAAGTAAATTTCAATATTTTAATACTGTATTTTCAAAAACAAAGGTTTAGATGAACACTGAGATTAACTCTAAAGTATAAAGCAGTGTTTTTATAGGCTACTGCATCTTAGAGATACAAGTTAGAATAATAAAAGCTGATGGATTCATTATTACTTAGTTCAGATCCACTAGCTGATAACATGAACTGTACTGCTTAAAAGTCAAGAGAAGGGAAGGATAAAATGTTTAACATCCCAAAGGCTCACAAAATTGTCTTATAGTCTCTGTTTCCTGTACCATATCAGTCTTTCAAAATAGTGTCTTGCTCTCTAGTGAAAATATCCACAAACCCATGACTATGCCCCACCCACTCAGGAAGCAAAATGTTTTTTCATCTTCAGGAGCTTTTATATGTCTATGCTGAATACCTTCTACATACACACGTGCCCAACAGAATTTAGTTGTGTGTGTTTTTTTTCCTTCTCCTTGCATTGTGATGTTCTAGATAAAGGGTTATCATGTCCTAAAATTCTCTGCAAAAGTTTGTGATTTTTCTTTTGTATCATTTATTTCTTCTTCGTTTCCATAAATACTAGCTTTTGAAGGCATGAGTGTTAGTCTTAGGCCTTCCTTGCAGATATTCTTTGTTTATACCATACTGAGAGAAAATATGATAAAAAATTTAAAAGGCAAGAGAGGAGAAGCAAAATATTCAAGGGTCTACAGTGATAAATTCCTCAAAATGGGCTTCAAACATGAATATTTCCAGTTTATGAATTTATTATGATTCTATTTTAGACAGACTAAAAGCCTCCACAGTGTGTATATAGAATTTCTTTATTTTTTTCAGAGTTCAGAACATTAAAAAGCACAAAAGTACGTATTGACCATTCAAGTTTTATTTCTGCTACAGCTAAGACACTGAGTTATACTTTCTGCAATAAATATTTGCAATCTATAAAAGGTCTTGATGCTCATCCAAAAAGTCTTCTTTGGAAGCAATAGCTCTGAGCATGCAGTCTTTCACTTGGTATCAGATACCTATTTTTGGCTCATCTGCTGGTGAAAAATGCTTTTACAAACAAAAGTACAAACTAAAAAGTTGGAGAAGAGTGTTATAAATGACCTTCCTAAAGTTGTTTTTTTAAAGATCCTCTTTTCGATAAGTTCTTATTTTTTGACAATGCCATTTTAGAATTTATGTCAATCTTTGAGTTTACACAGACTACCCTCAATGGTGAACCTTTATCACTCATGGAATGTTTAAAAAATATCAGAACTTTTTGTATAGGCTGACAATTTGCAAGAACAGAATGTATTAGCTCAGAACTAACTCATGGATAAGTCAGCTACACATAAATAGATATGTCATTTAGCAATGCTTATTTCTCTGGTTCAATACTATTCTTCTACACTTTTCCTTTATCTTTCCAGAACAGCAAAGAGGTAATTTTCATTTAGTTTCCTTAACAGTGGTCAATTACAGCATACCCCTGACCTATTCACTGATCCCATTCTCTGCACAAGCAGTTTCCAGAAATTGAGAGCACAGTCTTGTGATTTTTATTTTTAAACACATCTCTAGAAAGATAAGCAAGAAGAAAATAAAAGAGAGGAAGGAAGGAAGAAAGGAAGAAGAAACAGACTAAGAACATTAAAAATTAAAATGTGAGTAGGGCATGGTAGCTCACACCTGTAATCCCAGCACTTTGGGAGGCTGAGGTGGGTGGATCACTTGAGGTCAGAAGTTCCAGATCAACCTGGCCAAAATGGTGAAACCCTGTCTCTACAAAAAATACAAAAATTACCCCAACATTGTGGCACACACCTGTAGTCTCAGCTACACAGGAAGCTGAGGCAGGAGAAGCCTTTGTACCTAGGAGGCAGAGGTTGCAGTGAGCTGAGATTGTACCATTGCATTCCAGCCTGGGTGACAGAGTGAGACCTTGTCTCAAAAAAAAAAAAAAATTAAAATGTGAGATAAATACAGATATGGTCACTATTTCTGCATGCAGTGGCATCTTTAACAAGTAAGTTTGAAAGCCTATAGAAATATGAAAGTATTAGATAATTTTTAAATGACTCAAGAAGAAAAAAATGAAAGATTAATGATCCTTAATATTAAACTATAGTTAATACCTCCTCCCTCTGCTGTCATGAAGCCAATGTCGTTTAAAAGAAAATTTATATTCACTGAGATATACACATATATACACGTATGTGTCCAAGACACATACGTGTATATATCTACGTGTATATAAATTTTCATATATATGAAAAGAAATATATCTGTATGTGTATATATGAGTATATCTGTAGGTATATAAATTTTCATATGTATGCATTTGAAAAGAAAGTAAGTCTCTCAGGACACCAAAATCACTAAGCCAAGGGAAAGTCAGGCTGGTAACTGTCAGGCAAACCTGCCTCCCATTCTATTCCTAAATAAGATAGCTACAAAGATAAAAAGCTACAAACCTACCTCACAATTTGCCCACAAGAAAATTCCTTGTGCAAAGAGGACAGACAGAGCTCAAAGTCATCCCTCAGAAACTCACCAGAGACAAATGCATATCTGATTGCTTCTTCTGTGCTACTGTTTATTTAAAAATGCAGATTCAATGAGCCAGACACAATTATGTATTCAGTAGAAGACTGATCAAGGACTCATAAGTCTCTTATCCACCCATGACCTAGAAGCCCCCACCCCTAACTCCCCAATCTTCTCCACCACTGCCTGAGTGTCCTCCCTCACACATATTGATTGATGTCTCATGTCTCCCCAAAATGTATAAAACCAAGCTGTACCCTGACTCCCTTGGGCACATGACATCAGGAGCTCCTGAGTCTGTGTCACAGGCACATGCTTAACCTTGGCAAAATAAATTTTCTAAATTGATTGAGACCTGTCTCAGATACCTTTTTGGTCTAAATTTTATATTACATAGATATATATATGCACATTTGTTATGTATATGTATATAATATACACATTTGTTATATATAGGTTATATATAAAAATATATATATTATATATAAAAATATTATATGCATATAATATAAAATTCCAAATTTTACCCAACTATTTATAGCTTATAAAAATTGCTTTTGTTAATTGAATGAAAAGATGGCCTAAACTATCTTTTATTTTATCAAAAGCATAATGGCATTTTAAACTTTAAAAAAGTATATAAAAATAAATATGTGTCAGTTTGACATAGTTGAGAATACTATTAATAATTAATATTTTATCAACATAAATTTAGTAATATTTATGTTTATGTGGAGAATCTACCAAAAATGAAAGAAGGATGGAAATGAGAATTATTATATTGTTTCTGGATATGAGACCAATACACGTCAATCAAAAAGATTTATCATACTAATAGTAATCATTTAGAAAATATAATACATAGTTTGAAAATAATTTCATTCATATTAGCAAGAAAAAATGAGTTACTTAAGAAGAACACATTTTAAAATTATAATTTATAAATAAGTTTTTAAAGCTGCACACATAGATTACCTAAAAAAGTAGAAAATATACTCTATTCTGGACATACAATGAAAGCCTAATCAGAAAAGAAACTATGACAGAAAATATACTAAAGTTCAAACACAAATGAAAAACCAGCAGAAAAAAGAACACTGTAGTACATATATATCAGCCAAGAAATAGTGTCCCAGACGTTTAAACTATGTGCAAATAAACAATGAAAACAAAGCAAGAGAGCAAAAAAAACAATGACAATCACAAAAACTAAGGAATAGGGAAAAAAGCTGATCATCACCAAAAAAAATGTTGATATTGAAATTAAGCATATGAAAATCTGTTCCAAGTCAGTCAAAATATTAAACAATGCAACATGTTCAGGTAAAATCTTCAAAGTCTAATTAGTGTGGGAAGCACAAATTAAAATCAAACATTAATGGTGAGAGTATAAATTGCAACAATCGATATAAAAAAAAACCATTATTTTGAAAGAAAGAAAACGCCCATGTCTTATGACAGATCAGAAAAGATATGATCACTTTCTTTTCAGTGTTTTTTAAATAATTATCTTAATATTTATTGAAGATTTTTCTTCTATTTAAAAATTGTTACCTACATATTAATAAAACAAAAACTTCAGCCCCATTAATTTTAAAGGAGTTTTGTTGAGCAACGAAGTGTTCACGAATCAGAGAGCCCCCACAATCACAGCAGATTCACAAAGACTCCAGTGCAGTCAAGTGGTAGAAGAAGATTTACAGACAAAAAAAAAAAAAAAAGGAAGAGGGAAACAACTTACAGAAATCAGCAGTGAGGTGCAGAATCAGCTGGATTGGTGACAGGTTGGTATTTGCCTTATTTGAACACAATTTGAACACTTAGCATTCTGCGAGTGGTTGAAGTGTTACCTCTGGAACTGGCCAAGATCCAGTTATTGTTACAGCTGCATACTCCTAAATTAGATTTTCAGTTTTGTCTATTAAGCTAGGGTACTGTTCATCCACAAGGACTCAAATGCAGACGTATGGAGTTCGTCTCAGGTCGTATTTAGTTTGCTTTAACCACGTTAATATGGTAAAAAATGGATTCAAATTTTATGTTATCCTATGTTTTGTACAGAACTCTAATAGAGAAACCAGATTCATTTCTTACCAATCAACCTGTGTAAACATAGTCCCAAGTACATTTGTTTTTTATTTTTCTGTGAAGTCCATTACATATATGAAAGAATCTTATTTTAAAAGTCACAATGTATTTAATTCCCAGATACTGTCTTTGAGCCAGTAACAAAGTATGTGCGACCATGTTCCACTCTCCAGCTCTAAGTACCAAGTTAGTCATTCTTTGGAGAACAGAGGGACAGTCTCCAGAGACATGGAATCCAGAGTGATTTTAAATTCCTTTTCCATTTGTTGTTATCTGTCATTCTGTAACTGATATTCACATTTGGAAAAAGAAAATTGAATGGGGGATTTAGTTGGCCATCTTTCCAATCTCTTATTTCCTCATAATGATTTTAATTAAAGTCCAACTCCTTTCAGTTGAGTATAAGAAACACATTTTCTACATATTGCTGTAATTTAAATATTTTGATGATTATACAACACTTTTTAATGAAAATATCCAGGGAAATTGATGATTTTATCAAGGGTAGTTCTCTTTCTTTGGAGGATTTATTCTCCAGACATCTATTTCATCTGATAGTAATACAGCTACACCAGATTTCTTACCATTAGTATTTCCCTGCAACATATATTTCCATGGATGTTGTGGAACATTGAAAAAACACTCCTTTCTTGTTCTTTTGCATTAGAAATCATATATCTAAGCTGGATAAAAATAAAACAATTTGAGTACTAATAAGAGATCAAAAATTTAGATTTGTTGTAGGACATAATGACCTTCTGCTCCTGGAATGAACACTGCTGGGCAACTACAGAGAAGCTACAGAGAAAAGTCTGTTTAATATGACCAGTAGGAATGGATCCTACATGAGTGAGGTCTAAAAGAACAAGAGAAAAATATGAGAAGTAAAAGCAGGGACAAATCTCTGTGTTAACAATGGTAAATTTGAACATTATATACTCTATTCATACAGCTAATAATTCAAAGAGCTAGGATGGAAGCCAGGATAACCTGAACAAATAATCATGACTCACTCAGAAATACAGTCCACAATTCATGTAGGTATTAATTTACTTCTTTATCAAATATTTCATGAGAGGCTACTAAGTAAATGATTCAGCATTAGTAGTTAGAGAAAACACAATGAATGAAAATAACAGAAAACATGCCTTTCTAGAACATACAGTATAGTACAAAATTCATTTAAAATACTCTGTGATAAAATGTTTGAATAAACTGTATGTAATCTCCAACTAAAGGCATCATATAAGGCTAGTGAAAGGAAATTATCCCTCCACAATGAGAAAAATTTGGCAAGGTGAATGAATCATGGATGGAAGTGGAAGTATCAGTGAAAAAGAATATTTTGTACAAAACATAGCATAAAAAGAAATAATGGAGTCATTCAGGAAATGAAAAACATTTAATTTTGGTATATAATAGATTACTTGCAGGGTTGATTTGTAGAAGGCAGGAAATAAGGTTGGAGACAGAAGCAAGCACCACATTATTCAGGGCCAGGTAAGCCCTGTTAAAAACTTGAGACTTCATTTAAAAAAGCAAGACAGGCATTCCCGAAGAATTTCTTTAAGCAAATTAAAATTTGATCTGATTTGCATTTTAAATGATTCTTTTTATATGTAGTTCGGAAAACTGATTAGATGGAATTAAGACCTAGTTATAAGAAAATAAAAGAAAATTGCAGCAGTACAAAGAAGAAATTATGTTGGCCTAGACTAGCCAAGTGGCAGAAGCTTTAGTAAAAGTGTTGTATATGGTCACATGGAAAATAGAAAATATGGCTCATTAACAAGTATCTATAGCTATGGAGATTTCCAGGTTGGATGCTACATGTGACCATAGATTTATTTTACTTGCTTATAGTAAGGTATAGGTGGAGAAAGATAAGCAAAAACAAACAAACAAACAAATAAAAAGCAACAACAACAAAAAATCAGCTTTCAGGTAGAATTTACAGAAAATATAAAGGAGCTAGGATGACCTCTGTTCAAAAATTAAATGATTTATCATTCCTTTCTCCCCAAAAAACACATTAACACTTAAAAAGTGGATTTAGTGCAAATGTTCAATAATCAATGCACTACAATTAAAGCAGATAAAGAGTAAAAATATCAGGAAATTGGACTGTAAAATATTTTTTTGTTTAAATCTCAGAATAACTTAACATAGGAATGAGATTAAGTATTTATGGGTCATACATCCTTTCAACTAGCCAAAACACATCTAAGACCCTTAATCAATTCCCTATAGCACCATGACTCTGAAAGTACAGGTAGAGGAAGCTCTGTCTTGCAAAGAAAAGAGACTGAGAGCAGGTCTTTGCCTAAATCAGTAGATGAAAGCTTGAAACTTAAGAAAGTATTTTATAAGCTTGGATTGAAAAAGAAAAAAAGGGTGGGCCAGGCGTGGTTGCTAATGATTGTAATCCCAGCACTTTGGGGGAAGGAGGTAGGCAGGTCACCTAAGGTGAAGGAGTTCAAGACCAGCCTGGCCAACAGAGTGAAACCCTACTAAAAATACAAAAATTAGCTGAGTGTGGTGGTGCACATCTGTAATTAATCCCAGCTACTTGGCAGGCTGAGGCAGGAGAATCACTTGATCCTGAGAGGCGGTGGTTGTAGTGAGTTGAGACCACACCACTGCACTTCAGCTCAGCCTGGGCAAGAAAGTGAGATTCCACCTAAAAAGAAATTATATATATATATATATACACACACACACATATATATATATATATATAAGTATATTGACTAGGAATATATATATAGTATATCTATATTAACTATAATATATATGTACATATATATACATACATATATATATATATATATATATATATATATATATACACCTAGCCTATTCGTAGCCATTAACTAGGAAAATGGAAAGTAAAATCAGAGCAGGGAGCCAAGACCAAGGAAGCAACACTTAACATTAATCAAGAAATTTCTGACATCGAAACCATGGCTGAAGAAACTCAACCCCAGCTGGACTTGATATGAATAAAGAGATCCTATACTTTTATCTGAAAGCCAAATTGGATGAGACATTTGGGGACACTGAGAGAAGTAAGTGTTCATGTGAGAAAAATATAAACATATTTTGGCCATATGATTCTAGTAAGTTATTTTTACAGTCTCTCCTATTGAAAAGTGGAGAAACTGGAAAAAATAAATTTTTCTGCTTTCTCTTCCATTGATTTTGGTCTGGTCTTACTGATTGCTTGACCACTGGAGTATGTCAAAAGTGACATATAGTAGCTACCGAGATCAAGGTGTAAATAGCTTTGCAGCTTAATAGCCTAGACTTTCATAGAACTTTCACTCTTTGAGCCCACAGCTACTATTTTAGAAATTGCATACTCAGCTGAAAAGACCATGTAGAAAGGCCTTGAGATTACCTGGGTAGAGATAAGAGCTCGGCTTAGACCAAGTTGCCAGTCATCTTCACCAAGGCACCTTTCAGGTAATAGAAATCATCTTGTAAACTTGAGCTCAGTAGCCAGCTGAATATTACTCAGTGAGTATCCCAGATGACACCATGTGAAGCAGAAGAATTATATCCTTGAGCCCTGCCCAAATTGTTGAACTGTAAAACTATGACAAAAATGTAAGTTATTCAAGCCACTAAGTTTCAAACCATTACGTTTGGGTGTACTTTATAAGCAGAATTTAGATACAACACTATATTTTTCCCCCATGTTCTTAATCTTGTATTTTTATCTTATTTTTTTTTCCATTTCTAACCTCTCACTTATGTTTAAAATTCTCTGAACTCAGGTGCCTGAGTTTCTTCTGCTTACCTACTGAAGCACAGTGCTGTTTAAATTCAATTATTTTGCTACTTTATGCTTTCAGGTACAGTTGAAATGTCAGTATGAGAAAGATATAAGACCAACCATTTTAAATAGGTCTTAAAACTGCTAGAAAACTAAACCACATGTCTTTCTTCTGTCATAGATGACTATTTGATCTTTCATCACTGTCTTTAATCCTTTGGACATCTCCCCACAGCACACAACACACACACATACACCCACACACCCACACACACACCCACACACACACACACAGAGTAACATTGTGACTACCAAGTGAGTACCTTGCTTTCTTCTTCACTGAGGAAAGTGAAGCAACGAAAAAAAAAATTCAAAGCAAGAAGACTGCTACCTACATGCAAGAGTCTGCTCTGATATACTCTGCCTTTCCCACCTAACAAATATGAAATATTGATTATCTTATTTATTGCCAAGCCACTGTTTTTAACCACATTCAATCCTCTCCCTAACTCAAGGCAATCAGTTCAGCAGATGTCCCTATTTTCTTCTATAGGATCCTTTTTGTTTATATTGTATGTATGTTACCAAATTTATTGCTTAATAATTTATAATATTATTATTTAATTTAACAAAGTAATGCTACAGTGAATATTTGGGTACAAACATATTATGTACACAAACAGTTGTTAAAAGTATACTCCTTAGCACTATTTATCATAACTAAAATACGTATTTTTTCAACTTTTGTTTTAGATTCAGGCAGTACATGTGCCAGTTTTTATGTGTATATTGCATGATGCTGAAGTTTCAGGTACAAATGATGATTCCATTACCCAGGTACTGAGCATAATACACAATAATTACTTTGTCAACACTCCTTTCCCTCCCTCCTCCTCTGGTAGTTCCTGGTGTCTGTTGTTACCATCTTTATATCCATGAGTACTCAAGGTTTAACTCACACTTTTAAATGAGAACATGCAGTATTTGGTTTTTTATTCTTGTGTTAATTTGCTTAGGGTAGTGGTCTCTGGCTGCATCTATGTTGCGGCAAAACTCATAATCTCACTCATTTTTAGGGCTGCATATTATATTTTTATAATATATATATATATATATATATATATATATATATATATACACCACATTTTTTTATCCAGTACACCATTGAGGGGCATCTAGGTTGAGTCCATGTCTTTGCTATTGTAAATAGTACTTGATGAACATGAGAGTGCATGTGTCTTTTTGGTAGAATGATTTGTTTTCTTTTATATATATACTTAGTACTGGAGTGCTGGGTCATGTGGTAGCCTGCTTTAAATTATTTGAGAAATCACCAAACTGCTTTCCACAGTGGCTGGACTAATTTGCCTTTCCACCAACAGTGTATATGTATTCTTTTTTCTTCCCAGTGCTGACAATGTGTTTTGTTTTTTGATCTTTTAATAACAGCCATTATGACTGGTGTGAAGTGGTATCTCATTGTGGTTTTGATGCATTTCTCAGATGATTAGTGATATTAAGCATTTTTTCATATGTTTGAGGGCTGCTTATATGTCTTCTTTTGACAAGTGTCTGTCCACGTATTTTGCCCAATTTTTAATGGGATTATTTGTTACCTGTTGCTCAATTGTTAGTTCTTTATAGATTCTAGATACTAAACTTTTGTCAAAAGAATACTTTGTGAATATTCTGTAGTGTGTTATGTGTTCTAGAGGTTTTTGCTGTGTAGAAGCTTTTTAGTTCTCTGAAATGCACAGAATTACGTGAAAATTAAACATTTTTGCAGAAAGCAGAAACTGGACCCTTCGTGACACCTTAAACTAAAATTAACTCCAGATGGATTAAAGACTTAAACATAAAACCTAACACCATAAAAACCCTAGAAGAAATCCTAGGCAAAACCATTCAGGACATAGGCATAGGCAAGGACTTCATGATTAAAACACCAAAAGCATTGGCAACAAAAGCCAAAATAGGCAAATGAGATCTAATTAAACTCCAGAGCTTCTGCACAGCAAAAGCAACCATAATTAGAGTGAACTGGCGACCAATAGAATGGGAAAAAATTTTGCAATCTACCCATCTGACAAAGGGCTAATATTCAGAATCTACAAATAACTAAAACAGATTTACAAGATAAAAAAACCCATTCAAAAGTGAGCAAAGGATATGAACAGACACTTTTCAAAAGAAGACGTTTATGAGGCCAACAAACATATGAAAATATGCTCATCATCACTGGTCAATAGAAAAATGCAAATCAAAACCACATTGAGATACCATCTCACGCCAGTTAGAATGGCGATCATTAAAAATCTGGAGACGACAGATGCTGGATAGGATGTGGAGAAATAGGAACACTTTTACACTGTTGGTGGGAGTGTAAATTAGTTCAACCATTGTGGAAGACAGTGTGGCAATTCCTCAAGGACCTAGAAATAGAAATTCCATTTGACCCCGCAATCCCATTACTGGGTAT
>CAUYLG010064824.1:0-28872 GCA_963573385.1 Cacajao melanocephalus
TTTGGTAGAAAAACCCCTACCTCTCCCCTCCCCCTCGATCTCCACATCCGGGAGACCGCCTACAGACCTCAGTCCGCCTGGTAACACCGAGCAACCAATCATGGCCCAGCCTTAGCCCGCCAAAGCTGAGCCAATCCCCATACAACACAGCTCCAGCCCGCCAAAGATGAACCAGTCCCCATGCGACACAGCTACCCTCTCCACCTATCCTGATCATTCTCCAACCACTCACCGCCATCTCAACTGCAGGCCTCCCCATCCCTATAAAATCGCCCAGCCCCAGCCGCTGGGCGCAGCTCTCCCTTTTTCCCTCTCTCCGCCTGCTCGAGTTGCCCGTAGATCCCAATAAACCTGGACTCGGCCTTCGGCTCTCAGAGTGTTACTCGGGACTAGACAACTGGGAAAGGACGACAGAAGGGGGTCGTACATTCAGGGGGGGTCACACATTACCTATAATTCTACTACTCAGAAGATACCGCTATCAGAATTTTGTGTCTTTCTAGTCATCTGCTCATCTCTTTTCTCCAGTGCTTATATGGGTTCCTTCTTCCTTAAAAAATCAGATTTTTTTTGTAGTCTGCTTTTTCACTCAACAATATTGTAGAACCACATTATAACTTACTCTTCCCGTTTAGACAAGGTGAATTCTGACTACCCCAAGTGGCTAGCCTTGTCCCTGTGATTCCAGATCTCCTGGAAAGAGAGCTCTAGCCTTAGGGAAAACTCAGATTTTCCTGGTTTAGCCCTCCTGGTAGCTCATCTCTGGAAATGGGGTGTGCTGGTAGAGTCCTTTGGTCAGGTTTTGTGTCAAAAGAGAGGGAGGTGGAAGGATGGGAGGGAGATAGCAAAACTGACCTCAATGGAACTGTATAAGTTAATATAGAATGGCAAAGGGATGTTTCTTCCACGGAAGAGATACTAGGGAAGGAAGGAAAGTGGAGGGGAAGGCAGCAGTTCTCAAAGTTTTAGTGTCTGAACCCCTTTACACTCTTAAAAATATATTGAGGGCCCAAGGAGCTTTTGTTTATGTAGGATATATCTATTGGTATTTACCACTAGGAGTTAAATCAAATATTTAAAACATTATGTCTTTAAAAATTCATCACATATTGTTACAAATGCTTTTATGAAACATTTTCTAAAGCAAAAATAGAGTAGGAGCAGAGTCTTAACATTTTTTCCAATTTCATTGATGTTTGGTCTGTCATTTGCTTCTGCATTTAATTTGTTGTGTGATATTTGCTCAAAGTGTAAACAAAATCCAACCTCATACAGATACTTGGTTAGAAAAATTCTAGCATATTTTAATAGCCATTTTAAATAATTGTGGATATTCCTTCTTTTTTTTTTTTTTTTTTTTTTGAGGTGGGGCCTCACTGTGTTGCCCAGACTGGAGTACAGTGGTGTGATCATAGCTTACTGCAGCCCCAGTCTCTTGGGACTCAGGTGTGTGCCATCACACCTGCCTAATTGTTTGTATTTTTTTTTTATAGAGACAAGGTTTTGCCGTGTTGCCTAGGCTTCTTTTTTGATACTCCATCAAAACTATCTTTCTTGAACTTTGGATCTTTTACCCTTGTATGTTATAACATCATGCATTGGTCATTTAGAAAATAATGGTTCACCCAGATCTTCTAAATGTTGTTACATTTGATTATAAGTGTTGATACATTTAGTATCAAAATACATTCATCAATATTGGCATCAGTCTTACCAGAATATTCTTGGAAAGCAGTGGTGGATACAAGTTTTCTAAAATTCTAAATTTTTGTTCAAAAGCTTGCATTTTATTGTTAGCAATTTTATTATTGAATTTTATTATGGCCTGCTTTCCTTGAAATGACAGAATCTCATTTTTTGAGAAAATATCTGCCAAAAACCCAAGTTGGAATAATATTGTTTGTCAGTCATACTTTCAAGTAAAAATGATATTCCAGTAAAGTGGTGAATTCACTTCAGGACTTAGTCACACAAGGGTTTTGTCTCAGGCAGTCTGTAGGAATTCTCATATATACTTCCCAGTTCATAACTTAAAATACTAAAAGGACAAGGATTTGTCTTTACTAAAATCAAGGATTAAGATGTAGTAAAATTTTCACTGCTTCATCATAGACATTCTTTTTATTTTTGAGGCAGGGCCTTGTTCTGTCACCCAGGCTGGAGTGCAATAGCATGATCACAGCTCACTGCAGCTTCAAGCTTCTTGGCTCAGTCAGTCCTCCTGCCTCAGCCTCCCAAGTAGCTGGGACTACAGGCATGCAACCACCATGCCCAACTAATTTTTGTATTTTTTTGTAGAGTTGGGGTTTTTACCATGTTGCCCAGCCTGGTCTTGACCTCCTGGGCTCAAGTGGTCCTTCTGCCTCAGCCTCCCAAAGTGCTGGGACTATAGGCACAAGTCACCATTCTCAGTCTATTGTAGACATTTGTAAATAAAACTGACCTTTTATTGCCCTTCCTTTTTAAACCTTTCCTGTGCATAGTGAAGAATACGATGACTACTAGTAGTTTGGTGTTACTGCCTTTATTTGTGCTAAAGAACCAGCATTTTCACCCACCATTGTATATGTACCCTTATAGCATATGTCATCTTGTTAGTATTCTTGTAGAAACAGTTTGGACCTGGGCGTCTGAGGGCCCCACTTTGGGAACCATTAAAATAGGTACTTAGACCTACTATATGTCATATCTTTGCATCTACAGAATTAAAAAAATAATTTCATAATTGTTTTTGTAATTTTTAAAATATAGTTTTGAGGAGTTTCAGTCCAGAGCAACAACATGTATGTTTTTTGACTTCTGCTGAAGTTTACTAGACAAATACTAAGCTAATAGAATGAGGTCATAAATCTAGTTGCGGTTTCTTTAGCCTAAGGAAAAAGAAACCTAAAAACTAAAACAGTAAAAATGGTCTAGATGGTGTATTCCCAATGTGTATGAAGAATTTGAAGAAGAAAATGCAACACTTGATAAGTGGTGTTCTTTAAGAACAGGATTAATTCTGAAGAGTTTCTCTTTTAGCCTATGAAGAGATTTGGGACACAGTAAGAGTTAGAGGAATGAGAATAGTAAGATAACCCATTATTGACTGGGTATGCTATTAATGATGTCCTCCTTCAATACAACTTCTTTCTTAAAAGAACATTTGGTAAAATGCTTTAAAAATATTCAGTTTCTGTGGCTTCAGCTATAAATTAGATTATAGTTCTCAGAGCAGCATTTCCTCAAATTGTTTGTGCGAAATTGTTTTCCATGACTTGAACCTAGTTGTTCTGAAGCTTATGTATAGTAATAATGGCTTTTCCCCAATTTACAAAAGAAAACCATACAAAGTAACAGAGCAAATGTCTGTTAGTGGATGAAAGCACATGATGCTTAGTTTATTAACTTTTTTTAAAAAAATCACATGTAATTGTGTTTTAAAAAAAATAGTAATGGCATTTCTTGGTAGTACTTGGTTTGTGTGATAGATAAAAATATTAGAATGTTATGGTGTTTGAATTAGTTGTATATTGCTCTGTAACAAATTTAGCAGCTTAAAGCAACAGACATTATCTCACAGCTCTGTGGATCAGGATTCTGTGCAGTTTACCTTGGGTTCACTGGCTTGGCCTCTCACCAGTGAGGGTATTGGTGGTAGCAGTGATCATCCCAAGGCAGGATAGGGAGAGAATCCGTCTCCAAGCTCACTCATGTAGATGTTGGCAGGATTCATCTCACAGGCTGTTGGACTGGGTCTCCGTTTCTAATGGCTGTTGGTCAGGGGCCTTTTACAATACCTTGTGGATAGGGCACTTTATCACATGGCAGTGGCTTCCATTAGAGGAAGCAATGGAAAGAGTAGGAGGAGGATGAGCAAGGCAGACATCATAGTCTCTTTGTAGCCTAATCTCAGAAGCAATGTTATGACTTTTGCTGTATTCTCTTTGTTAGAAGTGAGTCACTAGGTCCAGGGGAAGGAATTTTACAAGGGTGTGAATGCCAGGAGGTTAGGGTGATTGGGGCCATTTAGAGGCTGCCTGCTAGTGTTGAAGAAAATCGTTGACTTGTATGAGCTGTAGCAGCGGACAGTGCTATGCAAGGAGAATGGCTGTCTCAGAAGTCCAGCTCCTCACATGGGTTTTCATGTGTTGCCTCGCCACCCATACATTTTGTTTAAATCCATAGTCATCTTGCCATTTAGTGGTGTGGTTTAATTGCATATTTAGGTTAGTCTGTATGTAATTGTTTAACATAGGTGTTTGTGTTTTAAACAGGAATCTTATCCATCTTCTTCACCGATATGGTTTGTGGACTCTGATGACCCAAATCTGACATCAGTTCTGGAACGTCTAGAAGATACCAAGAACAACAATTCGGTAAGAAAATAAGCCAAGCTATTTTCTGTTTTCCTCCTGAACGTTGTATTTAGAAATTAAATGTTAAGCGATACTATGATTTAAAAGCATGATTAATGACTATAATCTTAGACGAATTAAAGACTAGGTTGTTTTTTTCTTTTAATTTCTTCAAATTCTATTTACTACCTGGTTTCTCTTTCTTATTTCCAACATGTATAACCTTAATTTAGATTACAAATTAGGGATCTCTTTTTCCCTGAATTCTAACCATTAAACCAAGCAAGCTTTTTTGGTGGACACCACTAGCCAAGGTGGGAAGTAGAAAAAAGACCATGGTGGAAGTGAAGGGAGAGAAGGATAGAATGACACCAGAACTAGTGTTAGGGAACCGCCTTTTCTTTCAAGAGTGTATGAGTCTGCAGTAAAAGTCAAAGGTATTCAAATACAGAGTTTTATTTTTGTTTTTAGTATTTAAAGAAATGCAAGTTTCCATTTTGCAAAAATTTTTAAAACCTTTTTTTCTTGATTATAAAACTCATGTGCAACCATTGTGTAGAAAATTAGTAAACTATAGAAAGGAAAAAAGAAAATTAAAATCTCCCATAATTTCTCTACCTAATAAAACCACTGTTGACATGATGGCTATTTTCTACCAGTATATATTTTTTCTTTGCTAGTAAAATACATACACCTTTATATATATGTTTAAATAGTTGAGGTCATATGCTATATAGTTTTATATCATTTTAAAAACATTTACTGGCCAGGTGCCATGGCTCACGCCTGTAATCCCAGCACTTTAGGAAGCTGAGGCAAGCGGATCACTTGAAGCCAGGAGTTCAAGATCAGCCTGGCCAACATGTTGAAGCCCCATCTCTACTAAAAATACAAAAATTAACCAGGCATGGTGGTGCATGCTTGTAATCCCAGCTACTTGGGAGGCTGAGGTAAGAGAATTGCTTGAACATGGGAGGCAGAGGTTGTAGTGAGTCGAGATCACACCACTGCACTCCAGCCTGGACAACAGAGCGAGACTCTGTCTCAGAAACCAAAAGCAAAAAAATTACTGTATTTTCCCGTGATAACATAAAGTCTTTATAGAAAAATAATGATCATTATTTTCAGCTGACGTGATTGTTTACTTAAAAATATTCAGAGGAACCAACTCAAAAAAGTTTTTAAGATTACCAGTTGAAAGCTCTGTTACATAAAAATCAGTAACATTCCACAATTTTAGCTATAATCACACAGGAGATATAGGGATAAAGTATTTTTTCAAGTATTTTAACAAAAATTACATACCTAGGAATAAACTTAGATGTGCAGGACTTTTGTCAAGAACACGACAATTTTGCTGAGTAGAATGAAAGATTTGCATTCTATGTTCCTGGATGAGCAGATTTCATAATATAAATATGTCAGTTATCACCTTGTCTTTATATTCATAAATGTAATTTCTGCTGGGCACAGTGGCTCATGCCTGTAATTCCAGAACTTTGGAAAGCTGAGGTGGGCAGGTCACTTGAGCTCATGAGTTCAAGACCAGTCTGGGCAACATGGTGAAACCCTGTCTCAAAAAAAAAAAAAAAAAGAGCTGGGTGTGGTGGCACATACTTGTAATCCCAGCTACTCAGGAGGCTGAGGTGTGAGGATCACTTGAGCCTGGGAGGCAGAGCTTGCAGTAAGTCTAGATTGTGCCTCTGAACTCCAGCCTAGGTGACAGAGTGAGACCTTGTCTCAAAAAAAACCAAAAAACAAAAAACCGTATGTATAAAATAAATTTCAGTACAAAGCCTAGCAGATTTATTTCTGGAACTTGACACAAAGTGACTCGAACATTTGTTTAAAGAGTGAATAATAAAAAATAATAAAGAATAGACTTGTTCAACCAGGTGTTAAGTAAAATGTTGTGTACCCTGGCCCAGACATATACAGGGAATGAAAATTTAGGAACAGAGTCATGCAAATGAGAATTTAGTATAAGGTAAAGGGAGTATTTTAACTTAATAAGAAAAGGATAGATTATTCTGTAAATAGTCTTAGGAGAACTGACCGTTTGAGGATGTTTGAGTCAACTCTGATTTTTGTCAAAATAAGTTGCAGTTGGTTTAAACACATCTAGTTTTAAAAATAATAACAGAAGGCTGGGCATGGTGGATCATACCTGTGTAATCTCAGCACTTTGGAAGGCTGAGGCGGCCAGATCACTTGAGGTCAGGAGTTTGAGACCAGCCTGGCCAACATGGAGAAACGCTGTCTCTGCTAAAAATACAAAAATTAGACAGGTGTGGTGGTGTGTACCTGTAATCACAGCTACTTGGGAGGCTGAGGCAGGAGAATTTCTTCAACCTGGGAGGCAGAGGTTGCAGTGAACTGAGATTGTGCCACTGCACTCCAGCCTGGGCAACAGAGTGAGACTGTCTTAAAAAAAAAAAAAGACACTTTAAGAGTAAGGCTGAGGCTGGTTGCAGTGGTTCATGCCTGTAATCCCAGCACTTTGGGAGACTGAAGTGGGAGAAGTGCTTGAGCCTAGGAGTTTGAGATCAGCCTGGGAAACGTATTAAGTCTCTCTCTCTCTCTCTCTCTCTCTCTCTGTCTCTCTCTGTCTCTCTCTGTCTCTCTCTCTCTCTCTCTCTCCACACACACACACACACACACACACACACGTATATATATGTACACACACACAAATAAAAGAGTTATTTAAGATTTGTATGGAGAGCCATGAAGGTAAGAGGTAAAAATTAAAAGCTAGATAGATGAATGTTCACATATCCAACAAGGGGGTTGATGGGAAAGAATGATAGACATAGCTCTGTTACTGCTACCTCCTTTTAGGAAGTTGTTTCTGAAGGTCTAAAGATAACAGTTTTATAATAGCAGAAATGAGTTATTTTTCAGTGTCTAAAATATTACGTAAATATGTTCATAAGGTTAAATGAAGTAGGATATAAAATTGGGCCTAGTTTTTAAAAAGTAAGTATATTTACGTGGAGAAGAAAACAACTCACTTCCCACTTTTATAGTCTGCCAGTTTATCATAGCCTATCTTGAGAGAATAAGCTATATGTCTTCACCTTTTTTCTCTGAACTCATTATAATCTCGATTCTGCCTTCATTCTTGCACTAAAATGTATCTCCTAGTTGCCAAATCCAGTGGCTCCTCTCTTAGTCCCCAAATTGACCCCTCTGCAGGATTTTGATACTGTTGATTGTTCCTTTGTTGAAACATTCCCCCATTCTTAATGTGTACCAATAAAGAGTTGGTTAAATAAAAATTATAGTATACAGTTTTTTAATAGAATATTCTGTTGTAGGCAAAAAAAAAAAAAAAAAGCAACCAATCTTTCCACAAGAGCATTTGCAAACCTCTAAGATACATTAAGTGAAAAAGCAAGGCATAAAATATTGTGTATAATCTGACCCCTTTAGTATACAATGTAAAAAAATTTATATGCTTGTTTATACCTTTCTTTTCTGGTGGGTACAGGAAACTGTTAATAGTAGGACACAATTTAAAAAAAAATGGCTTCTGTGCTAAGCTCCGTAATAATTGAGTATAAAAGACAAATTAGGCATATCCCTGTGCTCTGTGAACCGATAAGCTGCTGGGACTTCCATTGGATTACCGTCTCATTTTTATCTTATCACCCTTCCTGGGTCTCCTCTGACCTCTTCTTCCTTGGCCTACTTCTTTATTCTTTTCTCATTCAGTGCTTTGAATAATCTTTTACTCACATTACTTTAGTCATGACCTCTGTTCTAGGGATTCCTAAATCCGCATTCATTTCCAGAGTTTAAACCCATATATCTGTCTGTATATCAGACATGTTACGGAATCTCACTTGGATTGCCGTGGGTGTTCAAAATGGTGACGTTTAAATTTGCATTTACCCACCTTCTAGCACTGTATCTGCCCCATCATGTTTTTCTTCAGTAATTCTCCTTGCGAGTGTGTGTGAGACAAAATGAAATAATTAAACTTGTCACCCGTGCCTAAACCTGGGAACTGTCTTAGCGTTCTTTTATGTACTACTGTTCCCTGACCCCCCAAAGTTTCTGAGACCTGTCCTGAATGTCTTTTACTATTTTTCCTGTGATCTCAGTTTCTTCCTCCCATTGCTCAAATACTTTTTTGTGTGTGGGGGAAGGGAGTAAAATGGAAATTCCTGGAAAATGGACTACCCTGTCTTTCTTGTTGCTTGGTATGAGTCCACTACCCTGATGCCTCTCTCCCTCAGCACTTCTGTAGCTCCTTCTGTGCCAGAGGTCAGAGTGTCCAGGTCTGTGTCCAGGTCTGTGTCCAGATCGCCCTGCCTCATCTTCATTATGTACTTAGCATAAAACAGAGTGCATCCGGTGCATAACAGATCCACACTGGGAGCTGGCATCCTTTTAAGCATAAAGATTTTTGTTGGATCCTAATTTACTGTTCTGCCTTCCTCATTTCCACTTGTTCTGTTGTCCACTTTGGGAAGGCTTAATCTTTGCTTCATTAACCCATTCTAATCCTGTGTCCTCTTTCTTTGTCCTTTGTAAACCTACTTCTTTCCCTTCATCTCTTTCCTTGGTCAGAGCCACCTAGGAAACTGTTCCTGACCAAGTGATGTAAGGTGCCTTATTAGATCCTATTTGAGTCAATTTGTTGAAAAATATTTTAAACAATAAAAAGCATACTTGTGCACATAATTTGTCTTGCTTACTTGCTTAAAGCAAATATGCTTACAAAACAATCTGGACTTAAACATGGAAATTTACAGTTATTCTTTGCAGTTTCCTAGTGAATTATTATTTTTTTTAGGCAGACACTTAAGAGCCTCCTAAGTATCAAGTGGTTCCCCAGGTTTCATTTAATCTTTACCATTGTGGGAAAGTTTTCATTTCTTCGTTTTACACATGGGTGGACTCAAACCCAGGGAATTAGATACTGTATCCAGGGTCATCTAGAGAGTCCCAGGCTCTGTCTGCTAGATTACATTTGCATCTGTACTTTTAAATGAATATGATTGGAATATATAATTTCATAATCCATGTGTAACAAGACTGCCTGTGTGTGTCTGGGTTTTTTTCTTTTTTTGGTAGCCTCTTTAATGCCTTAATGTTCTCTTGTCTGAAGCTGTAAGTTTCTCAGAAAACAAAGTGGCAATAAGAAATTGGACAATGTCTGGAACTTCCTTCCTCTCCCTTTATTGTTGTCATTCTGCTAAGTATCAGTTGTAGTGATTGTACCCCAAGCCACAGTAACTTTCTTAAACTAAGAGGCTCCTGAAAATATTTTAAAGACTACTTTTTAAATCTGTAAGCTGCAGTTGAGCAGTAACAAACTTTTTCATTTCCTACTGGATTGATTACAGTAGTCAAAACATTATTCGTGTAGAACTTCTAAGGGCCCTTTAACATAATGCTTATTTACTGAAATGTGTTTTGTAGCTTCGTCAGCAATTGAAGTGGTTGATATGTGAACTCTGCAGATTATATAACCTTCCTAAGCACCTGGATGTTGAGATGCTAGATCAACCACTACCCACGGGTCAGGTAAAGTAAAAATTCTCTAGTGTTCAAGAGCTAAAATAAATTGTCTCAAGCAAAAGTAAAACTAGGATGGTTTTTCTTTTTATTATTCAACTTATTTAGAAGTTAGCTTTTTTTGTTCCTATTGAATTGTTTTGTTTGTTCTGTTTTAGGTACTAAAAATAACCGTTTCATTCTTTGGAGCTGCTGGTATATACTGTATAGGCAAACAATTGCCCTTCTCCCTGCCACCACCTTTTCGTTATTAATATTCCTGGTTTCTATAAATGCCCTTGCTTCTTTCATTGTCTTTGCTTGTTCAGTTTCCTTTACCTGGAAATGCCATCTCCCTAAGTCTGTCAGTGCTTTTTAAGGACTAACCCAAATGTTACCTCCTGCAAGCAACAGAAATTTCCGCTAGCTCACTACCACCACTAACTTCGTTCTGGATTTACCTATTTAGGCATCAGTTACTTATTTTTTTAACTATAATACATAAGAATTTAGCTCTTATACCACCCACTTAACCACCTACCTCCCTTTCCTCAAATATTATCTTTAGTCATGTAAATAATTAACTAATTGTCATTAGGACTTTGTAGAGCAAAGCCAAGTTTTCTAGAATATTTAGGATAGGATATTTCTCTTCTTGGGTCTGCTTTTTGTTTTCCAGTGTCTTTTTCACAATAGTAATTTTTAATTTAAAAAATTGTGTTCTAGCCCTTTGTGTGAGATCTCCTTCTCTTCCAAAGCCTTTGGCTCCTCTGTGCCTGTCTTGGCAGGTTGTTGTTTGGTTGGGCTGTGCAGATATCATCCTGAGGTTTTTTTAATCTGCTCTCCTAGAGTAGATCCATTCTTTCCTGGATCCCATATTGTCTTTCTTGGCTTACCCTTTCTCATTTTGCCTGACCATATCCTCAAGTAAAACCCTAAGAAAGCATGGAGCAGTACATTTTCTGAGCTCTAGCTTCTGAAAAAATACTGTCTAGTGTTTGGGTTTTGGAGCCAGTCTGATTTGAATCTTGGTTCTGCTACTTACTCGCTGTGCCCTTGGGCTGATTCCCTAATTGCTCTATGCGTGAATTTTCCATTTGCAAAATGGGGGAACCAGTAATAGTAGTAGTACCTATGTTTTTAGGGAACTATAAGGATTAAATGAGTTGGTACATGTAAACCATTTAGAACAGCGCCTGGTGCATAACACACTCCCATCAATGTTCACTTCTGTCATATTCTACCCTCACATGAGATTGATAGTTTGGCTGATTATGTATTTCTAGGTTGAGGATAATTTTACCTTAGAATTTCAAAGTCTGTGCTGTTGCCTTCTAACCAGTTGTGGTGGTGAATTCTTAATGCCATCCTGAGTTTCACTCATTTATGCATGACTTTCTCTCTGGAAGCTTTTAGGAGTTTGTCTTTTCCTTGGTGAGCTGAAATAGCACAACAGTATACTTAGTGTGGGTTTTTTTTAATTCATCGAGCTGGGTACACTGAATGGATAGGCATATGGATAGGTTCTTTTAAAGTTGGAATCTTGAATCTTGTCATATTTTTTTGGTAACTTTCTCCTTACCCTTTCATTTGTTCATTTTGAAGTGTCTGTTGATTGGATTTTAGACCACTTGTCTTGAGTCTTGTATCTCATATTATTTCTAAATTATTATTCTTTAATTTTAAAATCTGGAATATTTTTCTTATCTTTCAACTTTTGGAAATTTTATTTGGACAGTCATAACTTTAAGTTTCGTTTATTGCTGCTTAAACAGTTATCTCAAAACTTAATGGCATAAAACAACACATTTGTCTATTTCTCACTACTCTGTGGGTTAACTGGGACTAGCTGGACAGTTTTCTGCTGGTCTCATCTGGCAACTCTCACTGTGTGGTTAGACAGTGGCAGGGACTGGCCATCTGGATGCTCAGCTGCAGTGCAATGTCTGAGATGGCTTCTTCACCCACAGGTCTGCTGCCTTGCTGTTTCTTCATGTGGCCCTTCTCTCTGCATAGCATCTCATCCTCTTGGGCCTCTTCATGTGGCTTCTCTTTCTCCAGGAGGATGCTCAGTTCTTATTTTTGACTTCCAGAAGCACAGAAGTGGTAGCTGCCTGGTGTTTCTAAGGTTTAGACCTAGAACAGGCCAGTGTCGTTTCTGCCACATTTTGTAGGTTAAAGTGAGTCTCGGGGCCAACCCAGATTCACTGTGTGATGGGCCTTTCCAAGGACATGATGACAGGAGGTGTGGCTCATTGGGGACCAACTCCCAAGATGAACTCTGAGGTCTAAGAACCTTTTCTTTGATCATTTTTTAATACTTATTCTCTTTGTGTTCTATGGATGTAATATATTCATAAATGTCTTTAAGGAGCTGTTTTGATACTCTTTGGCTCTCTCCCTAGCATCTTTTTTTTCTTTAATAAATTTATTTCATAGTCTATTTATATTTATGTATTTATTTTAAAGCCTTTCCTCAAGTATCTATTCTATGTTGCTCATCATTTGTAGTCTGTTTTTTTCTTTTTGAGATGGAGTCTTGCTCTTTCACCCAGGCTGGAGTACAGTGGTGTGATATTGGCTTACTGCAACTTCTCCCTCCTGGGTTCAAGCAGTTCTCTGCCTCAGCCTCCCGAGTAGCTGGGATTACAGGCGCCCACCACCACGCCCAGCTAATTTTTTTGTATTTTTAGGAGAGACGGGGTTTCGTCTTGGCCAGGCTGGTCTTGAACGCCTGAGCTTGTGATCCACCCTTCTCGGCCTCCCAAGTGCTGGTATTACAGGCGTGAACCACCACGCCCAGCCATTTGTAGTCTTTTAATACCCTTTTTTGTTCATATTTGAGAGAGGTACTAAAAGACTGATTGGGAGGCTAGGTGTGGTGGCTCACATTTATAATCTCAGTGCTTTGGTAGGTGGAGGTGGGATGATCTTTTGAGCTCAGGAGTTTAAGACCAGCCTTTAAGTTAAGCCTTTGAGTTTATACCCCATCTTTACAAAAAATAAAAAGATTAGCTGGGTATGGTAGCACCTGCCTGTAGTCCCAGCTACTCAAGAGGCTGAGGCAGGAGGATCACTTGAGCCAGGAGGTGAGCTATGATTATGCCAGTGTACTCCAGCCTGGGTGACAGACTGGAAGACTGTCTCCAAAAAAAAAAAAAAAAAAAGTGACTGGGAGTTCTCTGTGGCCAAGACTTGTCAACTGATAGCTTTTAGGGGGAATTTAGGCTGATTACCAATTGTTATTCACCACCCCTCTATCTTATCTCGTATCTCCTGGTGCAGTCATAAATGATGTCTGGAATTACTCTGTTCCTCTGGAGATGAAACCTATGTTCTCTTGCCTGAGGTAGATAAATGTTTGCTTGGGTTGTGCTTAAGGAGATGTGGGAGAGCAGTGTGTTTCAGAGCCTGGAAAATGTGTTCTGTATATAGGCTTTTGGTTAATCTCCATTTTCAGTCTTGCCTATCAGTCCCACTCTCGGGGGTACCTGGTGTCTGAGTCTACAGCCTTTCCAGGGTGCTGTGAGACAGATTTGCTTCCTTGTTACTGGTATCCCCCAACCTCCACCTTTGTTTGCTTTGCTTCATTAATTAACCATTTTCCACTTACTGTCATTGTCTAGCGGAGGTGAGGTCTCCCCTGTTGGTAACCCCATTCCTGTTTTGTAAATGTGTGTTTATTCTTCACCGTAATTCTAGTGGAGCCTCAGGAAAAAGACCAGATGGGAGAAATATGTGTTTAGTGTCAGTTTTCCTTCTGTAAGACATCTGCAACTTGTGTTTTTCACTGAATATATCATGGATTTAATGCATACAGAGGTACCTTGTTTTTCATGATTGTGCCTACAATTCTATGTACAGATATAACTTGTGAATTACATGATGAAATTTTCCCAGTTTTGAATCATCCTTGCATTCCTATAATAAACACTGTTAGAATGGATACGGTAATATTTTATTTGTGGATTTTTGCTTCTATATTAAGTAAGGTTATACTTTTGTTTGTTTCCCTTTGGGCTTCTATTTCATTTCAGTATCAAGGGTATGCAGGGTTGACTTGGGAACTTTTACGGCTTTTTTTTTTGTAAGATCTAGGATGTAGATTTAGTTTACACAGAATTTTCAACTGAAGGAGATTTTTACCTCCCATGCGACATTTGGAAATATCTGGAGCCATTTTTGGTTTTCACAAGTGGTCATGGTAGGGGGTGCTGTTGGCATTTCTTGGGTAGCGAGGATGTCACTAAAACATCCTACAATACGCAGAAGAACCCTCCACAAAGAATTGTCTGGCCCAATATGTCAGTATTGCTGAAGTTTAAATAAAAATCCAATCTAGAGAATGAGTGTTTGTTTTTGCCTTCTTGTATATGTTGGTCTCCGTATTTTCCACTTCAGTTTTAGTAACGTAGATTCTAAAAAAAAATCGCTTCATGTATACTTCTTTTTTTTTTTTTTGAGACAGAGTTTCGCTCTTGTTACCCAGGCTGGAGTGCAATGGCGCGATCTCGGCTCACCGCAACCTCTGCCTCCTGGGTTCAAGCAATTCTCCTGACTCAGCCTTCCGAGTAGCTGGGACTACAGGCGCATGCCATCATGCCCAGCTAATTTTTGTATTTTTTTTTTTTAGTAGAGACGGGGTTTTACCATGTTGACTAGGATGGTCTCAGTCTTGACCTTGTGATCCACCCACCTCATCCTCCCAAAGTGCTGGGATTATAGGCATGAGACACCACGCCCGGCCTTCATGTATACTTTTAAGCTATTGTAAAGATGTGTAAAGTTTTCACTTTTTGCATCATATTCACATGTGGCTATATGCCTTTTTAATTCAAAAGTTTTCTTTGTCTTGATTACTTATCAGAGTCTTTTGAAAAAATCTTCCTTTATTTTTTAAATCTAGTGTTTTTCATTTTTTGTTTGTCTTATTTCCCCTTTTTGTTTATTTTGCCTTTTCTCGTTTAGTGGATTAATGTAATTTAAATTGCATTATAAACAAACATGTAAGGGTATACATTTTATTTGGGTGCTGTTTGACTTTATTGCACAAGTTTTAAAGTCTATTTTCTAAGTAATTTTATTCCATCATTTGTTCACATTGCCATACTATTAAACTTTTTATTGGGAGATACGACATGTATTGAAAATATGTATAACATAAGCTTAGTGTGACACCTAATTAGAGTGCATACTTGAGAACCAACACCTAACCACCACTTAGGTGAAGAGAAGGCACATTGCTAGCACTACAGAAACTTTCTGCAGGCTGCTTCCCAATCATTGTTCTCTGTACGCTCATCTTTCTTTATGTTTCTCTAGTGTTATCACTCATGTATGCATCCTTGAAAAATACAGTGTAATGCTGCCTATAGTTTGAACTTTTGAAAATCATACTATATGTATTTTTTCATGTCTTCGTTGTTCTCAACAATTTAGTGTGAAATTTGTTCATATTGTGTGTAGCTATAGTTCTTTTACATTGCTGTATTTATTCCATTGTTTGAATACATCGTACCATTTATCCCCTTGACTATATACAGACGTGTGGGTTGTTTCCAGCGTTATTAGGAATAGTGAATGCTGCTGCAATCATTCTTGTCTGTATTTCATGGTACCCCTGTGCCAGCGTTTCTCTGGGGCATATACTTAGGAATTGGATGACTAGGGCATGAGGATCAATTGCTTCTTTAACCCTAGAGTTATATATGAAAAAAAAACTTTTTAAAAAACATTTTCAGGTGACTTTTGAGTTATTTTTAGTGCATCAATATGGTATGAGAATATGGCCGGTCACCTTTCAGCTGCATTATCAGCAGTTGTTTAGACTACATTATTGGTGTTACTGTTGTCTTTGCTTATTACTGCTGCTTCTATTACATCTCCTGCTCCCTGCCCCTCAAGCATATCCATGAATAATATCCTGTTTTTTTGTTTTTTTCCTGGAAAGGGTCTGTGGGAATGTGTATGGAGAGTGTTCTTTGAATTCTTGCTGTCTGTTATCATTTGTTCGACAGATATCTGAGTCTGTATAAAGTATTCTGCCACATTGGTGTGGAGAATCTGGAGGTGAACGTACACAGTTATTCTTCCTGTCTTGATGGTGCTATATAGAATTCTAGGTTCATAATTGAGTCTCTTTCCAGTTCTTTACACTTTTATCTTCTGATATTTGTTACAAATGAAAAATCTGACGCCTAGCTGCTTCTTACTTCTTTCTGTGTACTTTATTTTTTCTTTCTGGTAGTTGGTATGATTTTCTCTGTAACTGTAAAGTGTGGAGGTTTTACTTTTCAATATTGCTTTAAAAAAAAAAAAAAGATGGTCTTGCTCTCTTGCCCAGGCTAGAGTGCAGTAGTGTGATTACAGCCTGCTGCAGCCTCTACCTCCTGAGCATAAACAGTCCTTCCACCTCAGCCTCCTGAGTAGCTGGGACTACAGGTGTGCAATTCCACCATGCGTGACTAATTTTTAAAAACTTTTTGTAGAGATGGGTTTTTACCATGTTGCCCAGGCTGGCCTCAAACTCCTGGGCTCAGGTGCTCCTCCTGCCTTGGCCTCCCAAGGTGTTGGTATTACAGGCATGAGCCACTGTGTCCGGCCTTCAGTGTTCTGGGGGCATTCAGAGCCACTTAATATTCTAAAGTCTTTCTTTAGCTCAGCAGCACTTGTCTCTTTTCTTTCTTTTTATTCCCCTTCACCCTCTGGATGAATGTTAGATCTCTTTATCTTCCATATCTCTTAACTGTTCTCTTACTTAATCTCTTCTGTTTTTTTCCCCTATCTCCTTTTTCTTCATCTGTTCTAAGGGAATGTCACAATTTGGTTTTCTTAATTATAAATGCTTTGTCCATTGTACTCTGGCCCTTCTACAAGTGGTTTTTTGGGGGTGGAGGGAATCTTATTTTTACTTTCTAGAATTGTGCTTGCGTAGTAATCTTTTTTATTTTGTGGATGCAGTATCTTCTCAATTGCTGCCAAAAATTCCAATTAGATTTTTAAATTCTATTTATTTCCTTTGTGCTTATTTGACTTGGCAACTTCCTTTCAGATTGCTTATCTCTTCATTCATTTATAGATGAGGTATACCATTGATCAGTATCAGTTGTTGATCTGAGTGTCTTCAGAATTATCACTCTTTTCTGCTGTGGCTGCCCCTCCTGGTGTGCAGACCTGTGCTCTTCCTGTGGCATGAGGATGAGGAGGTCCTGGCCAATGAGCTTTCCAGCTCCTGAGCTGAAAGGAAGAGGCAGAGTCTGTTATAACATTTTGCTGCTGCATTGAGTTATATTAAAAACATTCTGGCCGGGTGAGGTGGCTCACATCTGTAATCCCAGCACTTTGGGAGGCTGAGGCGGGCAGATCACAAGGTCAGGAGATACCGCCCGTAGTCCCAGTTACTCGGGAGGCGGAGATTGCAGTGACCCAAGATCATGCTCCTGCACTCCAGCCTGTCAACAGAGCCAGACTTGGTTTAAAAAAAAAAATCTGTCTTTTCTCTTTGGTTTTGACAGTCATGGTAAAAGGCAATCAAGATAGGCTTCCTATGTAGGAGAGTGATTCTTACCAACTGTAGTTGGGACAAGTACAGTAAAGAATGTTCGATTCTTTAAAAAAGTGGTCCCTCCATTATTTGGATTGGGATAGTGGCTTTCTCAAGCCCAGCAGTCTGATTACATCTGCTTTGTGTCTTCCAGTGTGTCCCTCTAGTTTTGGTTCACCAAGGGTATTCGTTCTCCTTGTATTTGTTATTTTTCTGCTGCTGCAGTGGACTTACCCTTTTTTTTTTTTTAAATAAAATTCTGTCATTTCAGTGGGGTTTTGGAAGGAGGACCAGGCCAGATCTTGAAATGAAATTCATCTTAGGATTTCCCAGGCTTAACATTACTTACCTTTTTGAGGGGGTGGGGGCTCAGCTTTCTCATGTGTAAAATGAAGGGTAGTAACTAGTCTGATGTTACAGACCTGGATGCGTGTTACAATCACCTCAGAGATCTTTTTAAAAATGGATTCTCTGGGTAGGCTTTGAAATTAGCATTTCAAAAATGCTCTTTCAACCATTGTTGCTACCAGACTCTTTGGGACTTTTAGGTTACGTATATATTCTTTAGATACCCAGAACGGTTAGATTTGGAATATAACAATTTAGGCAAACGAAGAAGGGGTAAATTACATTTTGGAAGCTGCTGCTTGCTTCCTTTTTCCATTTTGGTTTTTAGAAGACAAAAGAATGTCTAAAGAGATGCAGATTTAAAGGAAATATAAGTTAATTCTGCCTGGGTATGTTTATCTACATGGAATTCTTCAGCTCACTAATCCAGAAGAGTTCTAATAACCTCTGTGATCGTGGGTTTGTTTTTCTTAAGAATTATTCCATCAGAGTATCCAATAACAGATGCTTAGATACAGTTGAGACCTTTGTTGGTCTTACTTGATCTCTGGATCCTAGTTTCTTGATCTTTTACATATCCTGGGTCATAACCTGAACTGGCCTTCGTGTTTAAAGATGCATTTTTATACTGTGTCCTGGCTAGGAAGCTTATCTTTTGAACTTTGCCAAAAATGGGTATGAAAGCCTTTCCTAAAACCCCATCAAATTCATTTCTGAACTTCATGAATTATAAATGGTATAAATTGGTAAGTTGTGTATTGTAGAGAAGTATTTTGTAGTAAATAACCTGTTTTTAAAAATAAATTCACTTCTTAGGTAATCATTTCATAATTCTTGGTTTTGTGAAATATCTATTATAAATAACCCATCTGACCTTTCAAAATGTAAGGCAATTGAATTTATATAATGATTCAGGCTTTCCAAAGTTAAAAAGGTAGCTATTTTAAGGAATCAATAGTTAGGGATATTTTATTTTAGACAAAATAAGCCATTGATCTTGTGCATATTGCCATATAAGTAAATTGTTTTCGTAGTTTAAATTAGATAATGTTTTAACTTTTTTTTTTCTGTTTTGCTTTATATTTGTTGCTTTTCTTTATTCCTAAGGCATCAATTAAGTTGGATTGTTCAAAATTGTTTTATTTTTAAAAGCTGATAGCTGTTATTTGTTAGTCAAAGCTGGATTTAAAGATAAACATTTTAATTTCAATAAACTCTCTGGGAGTGAAACTGTACTGACAGATAGTTGAGAGTTTGTCCCTAAAGCTATGGCACCAGTCTTCTAACGTACTCAGCCTTGTGCGTATTTGTTCTGTGTAGCCCTGGTAGATTCTTTCTCTGTTTCAGAATGGGACAACAGAAGAAGTGACTTCAGAAGAAGATGAAGAAGAAGAAGAGATGGCTGAAGTAGGTATTCTATATAAGAATAACAGTTCATAAATCTTTTCATTTTTGGACATGAGTACTTTTCTAATCTTTTTTCTAGACTATTATTAATGTGGAATAATTGAAAGCACGTTGTGTTTGGAATGGAATATAATTTATAAATTCTGGCTTCACCTCTAACTCATGATATGCCTTTGAGCAAATTTTTCTGAATTCTTTGGATTTGATTTCCTGGAAAACAAAAGCTCTTAACTTTTAGCACTAAAATTATATTTACATTTAATACTAATCAGTACTTAACCTGTATTTGGTTATTTTTAGGAAGGGGAACTAAGTTTAAAAAATTTATGTTCACATAAAAGGAGAATTTGAGAACATTTTACAGACCAATCGCCAGAAGTAATGAAACTGTCTCTTGTTGAAAAATCATCAGAGAATTTTGTTTTAGTCTGTTTTATGCTGTTATAACAGAATACTGGAGACTGGGTAATTTATAAAGAACAGACATTTATTTTCTCACTGTTCTGGAGGCTGGGAAGTCCAAGATCAAGATACCAGCATTTGGTGTTTGAGGGCCTTCTTGTTGCATTCTTACACGGGTAGAAGGCAGAAGGGCAGGAGAGTAAGCTAGTCCAGTGTGTGAAGCCTCATTCATGAGGGCCTTAATCCCATTAAGGAGGAAGGAGCCCTCTTGGCTTAATCTCCTCTTAAAGGTCCTACCTCTTAATAAGATCACATTAGCAACACCTGAATTTTGGAGGGAACACATTCAAATCACAGCAAATTTAGTAGAGCAAATTCCAAAGACATTGAGCTTAGGCCAGTTGTCAGTCATGGGTGTAATTTTAGATGTTTTCAAGCTCTGAAGCTTTGCATTTAAAATCAGACTTGGGAACAAAGATCTGTGTCTTTGTATTGACCAAATAGCAGGTATGTGAATTCCATGGTCTTGATTTTTTTTTTTTTTTAATATTTTTTCTGTTTTGGATCTTATAATTAATGTATGCTTTTATTTTCTTGATCTGGGACTTTTTAATCTGAAATACACTTAGAATGCTTCAGAACTGAAGAGGCAGTGTTGTAGGCTTGTTTTTGTTTGTTTTCTTTGAGACAGGGTCTCATTGTCACACAGGCTGGAGTGCAGTAGTGTGATAACAGCTCACTGCAACCTCGAACTCTTGGGCTCAGGCAGTCCTCCCACCTCAGCCTCCTGAGTAGCTGGGACTACAGGCGTGTGCCCCATGTCCAGATTAAAAAAATTTTTTTTTCTAGAGATTGGTTCTTGCTCTGTTGTTCAGGCTGATCTCGTGAACTCCTGACCTCAAGCTATCCAGCACCTCAGCCTCCTAAAGTGCTGGGATTACAGGCCTGTGTCATCATATCTAGCTGTAGGATTGTTTTATGAATCTGGGAGTAAAATGCTCTTTAAAATTGTCCAGTTAGAATTAGAGTTTGTTGTAATGTTTTTATGCAGTTTAGCTTAGGTGGAATAAACTGCATGGAAACATTAAACCTTTTCCATGGGTCCAGTGTACCCTGAAGCAGCCATTATACTAAAGTTCATGAACCTTTTCTTTTCCCCTCACAAGATAAACAAGGAACCACAACGTTGAGGGAAATCTGGAAAGGTAGGAGATGGGACTTTGGAGATGTCAGATTAGGACAGGTGAAAAGCAGAGATTCTAGGCTCCTAAAATAACGTGGGAACAGGCCCAGAACAACCTTGGACATGATGTGTTTGGATGCATTGGATGCTTTTCTTTTGAGAAGGAAGGTTGATGTGTTGAAGTCATGGAAAGCAAGATTGGCTAGAAAAGGCAGATGGTTAAAAGTCTTGAATTAGAGACAAACATGTTTCTATTTGGTGTGATTGTTGATAGGAAGGCCTTAAACAGGCAGGCAGTAGTGTGCTGAGAATATTGTTTTAGAAAGATAATGTTGAATTCTATTTGGAATGTGCTAATTAATACTCAGGGAAAGAAGTTTTGTGGATGGGAACGTGACTAAGGTGCTAAAGGCATTTGTGAGAATTGTGAGGAAAACACGTGTAGCATGGGAGATCAGGGCTAAAAGATGCACACTAGGAGAAGAGAGCTCCATGAAGTATGGAGTTATGGGCAGAGTTTGAGTGAGAACAGGGCGTTATAGGGCTTGAAGAGATGGCATTCCGAAAAGGAAGCCAGGGAGGCAAAGGCTGCAGTGAACCTAGATCTGGCCACTGCATTCCAGCCTGGGTGACAGAGTGAGACTCCATCTCAAAAACAATAACAACAACAACAAAACCAAAAAGAAACAAAAAGGAGGCCTATTGAATCTGGATAGAAGGTAGTCATTAACCTGGTCTAGATATCAGTGAATTCGCTGGCTTGGGGGAAAAAAAAGTCATGAGTGTAATTTACTCCTTTAGTGATTTTGGCAATTGAAGTAGAGAAATAAGGTAATTGCAAAAAGTTAGGATTTAAAAAATTCTGCATAGATTTATATATGTGTAAGAATAGATAGTATGGGAAGGGAGGAAGCAGAATGATGTGAATAAAGATATTGGTCTAGGGGTATTCAAATTCTTTTTTTCTTTTTCGTTCCTTTTTTTTTTTTTTGAGATAGGGTCTCACTCTGACACCCAGGCTGGTGTACAGTGGTATGATCATAGTTCACTGCAGCCTCAGACTCCTGCACCCAAATAATCCTCCTGTCTCAGCCTCTTGAGGACCTGAGATAAAATTCTTTTTGTAACTTATTTTCTAGTTACAATTGTCAATAGATGCTTACTACGTAAAACTTGGAAATTAGGGGAAAGCACTAAATGTCTCCAGAGATAACAAGTAAAATTCACTGAAATTAACATTTCAATATAAGTTCTTCTGCTCTTTCTTTTCTGTGCTTATGTCGGCATAATTGAAATTCTTTCTACTCTTTTTTTGTATTCTGTTTTTCATTTTAAAGTTTTTTGATACAGGAGAAATTATGCTATGTTGATATTTGAGTGCCCTCTTAATAATTTGCTGTTTTTGCACATGGAGATTTTGTTTGTTTTTGTGGTTGCAAGGTTGAAATAGGTGTCTTTATGTCTAAATTTGTGTTTACAGTTTAGTTTCTTAGAATACAATTCTAGAAGTTGAGTTCCTGGAACAAACCACTTAAGGTTCTTGATGCCTGCTGCTAAACTGTTTCAAAGGTTCCTCTTATTAGGAGATTTAAAGGATGGCTTATTTTGTAATAGTTATGACTTTGTAAAGCTTTTAAATCTGCTTTACCCGGAGTCTAGCTTTTAAATAAAATAGAGGATATAAAAAGAGGGAACGTCTTGAATTGAATGTGAGGGCTTTTTCTCTCTCCCTATAGGATAGATATATTCCGTTTCTTGTCTCCCATTGGGTCAAGAATAATTTAGCTTTTGACATAAGAAACTACTGAAGAAAAATAGGTTGAATAAGCTAACATTTTCCTTCTTTTTGCAGGATATAGAAGACTTAGATCACTATGAGATGAAGGAAGAAGAGCCTATTAGTGGGAAAAAGTCAGAGGATGAAGGAATTGAAAAAGAAAATTTGGCAATATTAGAGAAAATTAGGAAGACTCAAAGGCAAGACCATTTAAATGTGAGTGTGTAAATATCTAGAACCTGGACTTTTGTGGTTAAGTAATTACAGTTAATACCAGGCAATTCATTAGGATACTTATCTCAGCTGCCCTCCTCCTCTATTCCTGCCTTAGTGGTGGATTCAGTCATATGTTTATTTTAAAACAGGGTCTTTCTCTGTCGTCCGGGCTGGAGTGCAGTGGCACAATCATAGTTCAGTGTAGCCTTGATCTCTTGGGCTCCAGTAATTCTCCTGCCTCAGCCTCCCAAGTAGCTTGGACTATAGGCATGTGCTACCATACCAGGCTAGTTTTTTTTTTTTTTTTTTTTTTAATTTTTAGTAGAGATGAGGTCTCTCTGTGTTGCCCAGGCTGGTCTTGAACACCTGAGTTCAAATGATCCTCCCATCTCAGCCTCCCAAAGTACTAGGATTACAGGCATGAGCCACCATGCCTAGCCTTAGTCATATGTTTTGTTGCACTAGATTACCTTTCTTATCTATGAATAGCCACTTTTTACCTGTTCATCTGCTCTTCACATTCTGGAACCACCTGCTGATCCCTGTATATGCCCCTTTCCAGCCTGTTAATGCTGTTTTCTCTGCTTACCTTCCTCCCATAGGATCTGTATATTCAAATTAATCCTCTGTTACAAAATACAATTCAAGTTCTTTCTCCTTCATGAAGCTGACTTTGGTCTGTCCTGCTCTGACTCAACCAAAAGTAATTTTTCTCTTTTGACTGAACATCTTTTTTTTTTTTTTTTTTCTTTGAGATGAAGTCTCACTCTGTCTCCTGAGCTGGAGTGTGGTGGCATGATCTCGGCTCACTGCAACCTCTGCCTCCCGGGTTCAAGCAGTTCTCCTCCTCATCCTCCGTGTAGCTGGGATTATAGGTGTCCACCACCATGCCTGGCTAATTTTTGTATTTTTAGTAGAGACAGGGTTTCACCATGTTGGCCAGGCGGTCTTGAACTCCTGACTTCAAGTTATCTCCCTGCCTTGGCCTACTAAAGTGCTAGGATTACAGGCGTGAGCCACTGCACTTGGCCACGACTTAATATCTCTTTTATGTGAAGCAGCAGGATGTGAAAGAACACTGAGTTTGGTGACAAACAAACCTTTTATGGTTTTACTTTCCTCAACTCTAAAATATGGCTAGACAGTACTAACCTTTTGGATGATTGCTATGAAAAATAAATGAGAATGATGTGTTCCTATATGTAAAATGCTCAGACAGAGTAGGGAAACATCAAGTGATTGTCTGAACACTTATTACTTCCTGCCTTGTATTAAGGCTGTTTACCAACTCCACGAAATCTGAGGACCAGTTACTTTGTCTTGGGCACAGGTTCTCCAAAACAGGGAATGAATTGTTAGGCAAGTAGACACCAAGTGTTGAAACCAGTTAGATTACTCTCCGTCCTTCAATCTTATTTATATATTATTTTATAATTTTTAGTAGAGCAAAGAAATTTAGTCAACCCCCATATCTAGATTACTTAAAAAACAAAGTTTGTGTCATTTGAATTAATAACTACTTTCCGTGTCTTGTGATTGATTCCAGTTTGAGTTATAGTCAAAACAACTATAAATTATTGAACACTTTTGCATGACCGATACTATGCTAAGTACTTTATACTTCATATATCTTCACATTTAGTCTTCATAGCCACCATTCGAAATAGGCACTCTTCATATTTTAGAGATAGGAAAAGCTTCTCATATTTTGTAGATACAAAATGAGCTAGGAAACTTGATTTTTTTTTTCTGCTTCAAAGTATAGCACAATCTTGAAAATCTTTAATTTCACATGACCAAAAAAATAGTTCCATTTATATTTAGTCTTAGGATAAGATGTCGACATGTTTTCATCTTTAGGGAAGTCTCCATGCTGAAAAATTGAAATCAGTTGCATATAGGGATACATGTTTCTCACTTCAAAGTGTCTTAATGTGTGAACTAGACTGTGTAATTAGGAATGAAAGTCCATTTTAGTTAATAATGTGTCACTTTGAGTGTCTTCCAGTATTTTCAGAAGTTGCTGGGGTTTGGAATAGACTCATACCGAATTCTATGCTATTGTGGAGTCCATGGTGGGCTGGACATGTTGACTAGACTTTTTTCACATGATAAGAAATAGGAAATGAACCAGACTTGTGTCTAGTTTTGTATCATCTTGAAACTTCATAATGCTTCATTTAAGTGGACTTTTTTTTCTTAAAATGTTGAGTAGTGATCCATGTTTACTGTAATCTTTTATATCAGGTTGAAATACCCTAAATCTTTAATTACTTGGCTCAACAGACCCTGGTAAACAGTGACTTTTGTGTTTCAGGGTGCGGTGTCTGGGTCAGTGCAAGCTTCAGATAGACTTATGAAAGAGCTCAGGGACATATACAGATCACAGAGTTATAAAACAGGTAAGGATCTCTGGATCCCTGGTCTCCTTATGGTTCTGCTCTTTTCTATTGTCAGGTTGTAAATGTCATTTCTTAAAACTGGCCTGAAATGGAAATGTTTACTGACTTTATTTTAGGAATGTGAAACTCAAATGCAATAAAATTCCAAAAGATGTAGGAGTAAAATAGGATGAGTTATTTGTTTTTTTGGATTAAAAAAAGTTTTTATAGGTCCTTTGGAATTTTGTCCTTTTCCTGATAAAGAGTGAGCCCCCTACATGATTTTTATCTTCTGATGAAAGCATGAGCAATATTGCTTGGAAAGTAAATAAGAATAAAGCATTTCATTGTACAGATAATGATTGCCAAGTTGATTTTTATTATTCCCCGCTCCCATTTTTGAAAGCAATATCATCAACTCTTATTGTAGAGATAGTTAGGTTATTACCTTTAAAATATGTAGGTTTTTAAAGTTTTCATTTCATTGTTTGACTTGAGTATTCTAACTCAATATGACTTGAATATTATGGAACCTCTCTATAACTAGAGGTAAAATTCTCGTATTGTTACAGAGATTCTAATAGTATTAAATAAAGAGCCAAACTTTAATTTGAAAAGATAGCATTGGTTGGGTTCGGTGGCTTACACCTCTAATCTCAGCACTTGATAAGAGGCCAAGGTGGGCAGATCATCTGAGGTCAGGAGTTCAAGACCATCCTGGTTAACATGGCAAAACCCTGTCTCTAGTAAAAATACAAAATTAGCTGGGTGTGGTGATGTGTGCCTATGATCCCAGCTACTCAGTAGGCAGAGGCAGGAGAATCGCTTGAACCTGAGAGGCAGAGGCTGCAGTGAGCCAAGATTGCAACACTGCACTCCAGCCTGGGTGGCAAGAACAAGACTCTGTCTCAAAAAAAAAAAAAAAAAAAAAGATAGCATTATGATGCATTCAGGAATTCTTAGCATGAGCAAATCAAAATTATTAGAACTTGCTTAAAAAATATTGCTTTATAGAGTGCAGGATAAGCCAAACTTGTTTCCCAGTCGTTAGAATTGTGGGTGTCGTTACAGTTTTTTGTGTAAGAAGTTTATCTGTAGAAAGCTAATAAAGTACAAACATTTGAATACTGGTTTTATTTTAAAATGTTAAGTAATCATTTGTTTCAGTATTGTTTATATAGAAAAAAACAAATATTGGGTGGAATTGATTAAAGCAGATCCATAAAGTAAACTGCAACAAAGTCATGAAAAATATTGTGAATAGATTTATGTATACTGACTTGGAAAGATGTCCCTTAAAGTTGAAGAGGGATTATAAAACAAAATATGTGGAAAGATTCCATCTTTGTAGAAACGTATGTTCATAGAGAAAAGTCTCAAGTACATATGATTTTGCATAATCTTTTTTTTTCACTCAGACTAAGTGGTAAGCGGTTTTTCACCTCATTAAAGAATTTTTTCAATTGATGGCTATAATTATCTGTTAAGGGCATAAGATACTCAGCTGCAGTGGTGCAATATTTACTCTATAGCTTAGTTGTTCCAGGTTTTAAGAGCAAAATTTCTAGCTTTTGTTGGCTATTTAGTGTATACATTTTTGCCGTAGTAATATAATCAAATGAAGAGTAGCTAACATGCTCTATATCTTAACAGGGATTTATTCAGTGGAACTCATAAATGACAGTTTATATGACTGGCATGTTAAACTGCAGAAGTAAGTGGCTTTTTAATGCTAACCCACTCTTTGCAATGGTAGACTATCACGATGGAGGTTTTTTCCTTCTAATTTGGTATCTTTACACTGTGGCTTTTACTTAAACCTTTAGACCTTGTTTCTTTAGAAAGAGTTCTTAGATTGTTTAAATGAGCTGCTTCTGAGGCTGAATAAGAAAATGAGAAAGAGGAAGGACAAAAAAAGGGACCAGCTGCGGGATAAAGTATTTTATGGAGTTCGTGAGAGCAGGGAAACTTAGAAACAAAAGTGTATTTAATAACTTCATGAGACTGACTGATAATCAGTTTATATTTGAAATAAGGGATCACCCAGCACTTTGGGAGGATGAGATAAGAGGATCTCTGGAGCCCAGGAGTTTGGGACCACCCTGGATAACATAGCAAGACCTCATCTGTAAAAAAAAAAAAAAAAAAAAAAAAATTAGCCAGGCATGGTGGAATGGGAGTTTGAGGCAGGAAGATCTTGTGCTCTAGAAGTCAAGACTGCAGTGAGCCACTATATTTCAGCCTGGGCGACATAGTGAGACACCACGTCTCTTAAGAAAGTTGCGGGGAGGTGGGATCCAAATTGGACCTATATATATAGGACAGTTGCAGACAAATACAGATTTTTGTAGTGATTTAACTTTTCATAGTTCCATCTATGGCAAATTTTTCTTCTTGAACCCCTTGGCTAATAATACAAGTTTAGGAAAGCATATTAAACTTTTTTTGAGTTCTTGAGAAAGTTATATACATGCGACTTTTCTTTTAGAGTGACTGCAAGCTCTGAACCTCCTTATTAGATTAGATTTTGAGTATTATGGTTTCTTTTGGACATGTATTCCCAAGGAGCTGGGAGCTATAGTGACCTCTATTTTTCCTGGTGATACAGAGCACCTTTAGACCTTCTCTTTCTGGAACTTACCCTAGGTGCTCTATTTTAGCTGTCAGACTAGTTCATTTCTGAGTTTAGTTAAAAAATCTCTAACTTTTTATTTGAACTGTTTTTTGTTTTATAATTCTTAGGGTCGACCCTGATAGTCCTTTGCACAGTGATCTTCAGATCTTGAAAGAAAAAGAAGGCATAGAATATATATTGCTTAACTTCTCTTTTAAGGTAAGAAAATAGTTACAGAACCCCATATACTTCCAATGGGGGTGTATAGTTGTACAAGCGCCTTGGAAAACAATTTGGTAAAGTAGAAGATACTCATACCGCATGGTTCAGAAGTATTGTAGACATACTCTTCGTAAGACATGAGTGCTTAAGTGTACCAGGAGACACAGGAAAGTTCAGAGCAGCATCATTTATAATAGCCCCAAACAGAAAATAACCCAAGTGTTCATTTCAATAAAATGGAGAATTGTGGTGTTTATAAAATGGTTTACAGCTATGTGGGACAAGATGGGGTGGATCTTGAACACAATGATAAGCAAAACTAGACTCCAAAACCTATTTTGTATGATTCCCTTTATATAGAGTTCAAAAATAGGTAAAACAAATGTTGGTAAGGGCATACATTCTTAGTAGAGGCAATGTCATCTTTAGAGTGAAAACAATCTTAGCTATTATAATGGTCTGCTGCCCTCCAAAGTGCTACATAACATAAACAGATATACAATATATCTGTGGTGTTAAAATTTCATGGAGCAGGGGGTGTAAAATTAGGAAGAAAACTTCTAAAAAGCCTTTTTGGGGGGCAAAAATGAAAAGAAAACTGAGAAACACTTACTTATGGATTCATACTTGGGTAGTAAAACTACCAAGAACAAAGAGGTGATTACATACAGGTTAGGATAAGGAGTGGGAGTTCAGGAGGTGTGAACTGAGAGATATGTCTGTAGGCTTCTTGGATATTGGCTGTCATACATTTCTTGACCAGGTTGGTGGTTACATGGGCACATAATTTATAATAACTTCTTAAGGTGTACCTCTATATTTTATGTACTTTTCTGAATTTATGTGTTATATATTTAATAAGGTTTTTTTTTTTTTTTTTTTTTTTTTTTTTTTTGGGACGAATTCTTTGTAGTTAGCCCACGCAGGTGTTCAG
>CAUYLG010064827.1:0-68626 GCA_963573385.1 Cacajao melanocephalus
AGTTTGAGGCCAGCCTGACCAACATGGTGAAATGCCGTCTCTACTAAAAATACAAAAATTAACCAGGCATGGTGGCATGTGCCTGTAATCCCAGCTACTCAGGAGGTTGAGGCATGAGAATCACTTGAACCCGGGAGGCAGAGGTTGCAGTGAGTTGAGATTGCTCCACTGCACTCCAGCCTGGGTGACAGAGTGAAACTCCGTCTCAAAAAGAAAGTCTTCTGATCTTCTGACATGTAGATTTGCCAACCAGGAGAGAATGTGCCGATCAACAAATATGAGTATTTGCCTATTTGTTAAATTTTTTGTTGTAGATTCTTAATAGTCAATGTTTAGATATCAGTGTGATTTAAGGTTTGGACACACCTGATTGGTGAGACTTCAAAACATGAATTATGATGAATGCTATCAGTGGTCAACTAACTGGATGGTCAACTGGTCTTCTCTAAGAGGATATACTCTCAACAGTTTTATTTATTTATTTATTATTTTAATTTTTCTTCCAGACAGCACCGAAGGAACTCTCAACAGTTTTGCATTCACTATTTTACCAGCATGCTGTGCTCTTCTACTTGAATTGCAACACTAGAAGCTTGTGATTGAGGAATTGATGAGCTGTGGAATTAGAACAAGGGAAGATCCACCTCTCTTCTCCTACATTCATTATTATTATTATATGTCATAAAATAACACTTACTGAATAGTTACTACGTGCCAGACATTTTTCTAAGCACTTTACAATAAATTATTTCATTTAATCTTTACAACCATCCTAGTATCCTATATTTACAGATGAGGAAACTAAGGCTCAGGTGACTTGCCTAAAGAGTCTGAATTTAAGCACAGGAGTTTGACTTCAAAGCCATGTTCTTAGGTACTAATACTATCTTAATTTGAGAACAATGTCACCAGTCAGTTTATTTTGTAAATCATGGACATGAGTATCTCTGAACAGTCTGTAGCAGCATACTCAAACTAGGCAAGCAAATAGGTCCCTGGCAAAATGCGCAAGATTAGCTTATGTTGGAGAAAAAAAGTGAGTTAACGGGAATTTGCAGTTATTTTGTAATGAATATTGGAGGGAAGGGACAGGACAGCATAGCCTCTCTTACACTCCACACACACACACACACACACACACACAGGTATATATGTGATTTTGATTCAGGGTCTCACTCTGTTGCCCAGGCTGGAGTGCAGTGGCACGATCTTGGCTCACTGCAACCTCCACCTCTTGGGCTCAAGCGATCCACCTCAACCTCTCGAGTAGCTAGGATCACAGGTGCGTGCTACCATGCCTGGCTTATTTTTTGTAGTGATGGGGTCTTACCATCTTACCCAGGCTGGTCTCCAACTCCTGGGCTCAAGCAATCCTCCTCCTTCAGCTTCCCAAAGTGCTGTGATTACAGGCGTGAGCTACCACACCTGGCCACTTACAGGCCACTTAGAGACTACCTTTGAAGTTTCAGGGCATTATCTATGGTAAGACTTGACATCGAGGGAAAGCTCCAGGCAGTCCTATTTACACAGCTCCAACTGATAGCAAAAGCAGTCTAACTGCTTGAAACTTTAATAATTAGAGGTTTGCATGGAAAAACCTAGAATTTATGTTATAAAATGAAGAGCCCTTGAAATTAGGTCAATTGGCTACACTGGGATATAAAAATGTATTTTAATGGAATGGATATATTTACTGTGTAATAACTTCTAAATATCAATTAAAAATAATCATGCCAGAATTGAGTTAAACGGAACACCGTCTGGTTTAATTGTAAGAAATTTTTTTTGAGACAGGGTCTGTCACCCAGGCTGGAGGGCAGTGGCATGATCACGGCTCACTGCAACCTTAATCTCTTGGGGTTTAAGCGATCCTTCTTCAGCCTCCCGAGTAGCTGGTACCACAAGCATGCACCACAATGCCCAGCTAATTAAAAAAAATTATTTGTAGAGACGATAGTGGAGGAAGTCTCCCTATGTTGCCAGGCTGGTCTCAAACTACTGGCCTCAAGAGATCCTCCCATCTCAGCCTCCAGAAGTGTTGGGATTACAGGCATGAGCCACCATGCCTAGCCCAATATAAAATTGTCTTACCTTTTAAAAAATTTATATTACACCTTCTGGTAAACAAATTCTGCCCAGTCTGATATGTGTTGCTTAAAATTAGAACCCGTACTTACTTGGTGATCTTAAATCTGTTGACTTACAATTTAATTCTGAGGTTTAAAACAATGAAGAGAAAATGAAATGAGAAGCAAACCTTTTAAAACCCCCAATTCTTACTCTAAACTTGAATTTTGGAAATATATCAAGAAACTTATTATAGTACTTGGAGCTGCCGAGAGCTCTCAAGGATTTGTTCTGCTTTCATTTGACTGTGTCATAGTTTATTTTAAATAACAGAGAGTCAAATAAGTTGAAAAGGTTACTTTCTAGCCCTGTCAGAAACGGGGGACAAAGTAAGTGGTTCTGAAGCTTTTCCCCTACCTTTGTAAATATATATATATTTTTTTTTTTTGGGGGGGTAGAGTCATGGTCTTGCTATGTTGCCCAGGATGGTCCTTTATACATTTTCATCTGTAACAGTGGTTCACTAAGGCACTGATTTATAGCCAAGAGGGTACTACTTCTCTAGTTTTGACTATTTATGTTTCCAATTTCCCATTATAGCCTTTTCTTTCCTTTAAAGTATTCCTGATTTCATAGGAAGAAGGAAACACAAGGAGAGAGTAATTTTGTGATCATTGATATAACATGGCCTCCAACTACTCAAATGTAATTTAACTGTTTACTCCATTTGACCACTTCTTACATATACTGTAAGATAACCAAATTTCTGGTTAACGGAAGGTCTTACGTACTACATAATAGAGTCACAAACACAAGACATAAGTGCACATTTTTATTTTATTGTAAATCAGGATGAATGGATATTTAAACAAGATGAAACGCTGTAATACGGAGTTGACTGAAAACACTGGATTCCAAGTCCCCAAAATGTGGAAAATCCAAACCTATATAGGCAAAATTTAAAAGAAACTATTTTCAAACTTTTATATCCATTTAAACCAACTTGTAGAATTTATATGTAATTTTCATCATAATTTATGCATGACAGATGAAATATAAAATGTTAAGAGCAATTCATTACTTAAAAAGACTTCAACTATTAAGTTACTAACCAAAAAGCAAAGGATAAATCTGCAATATGATATACCTAGTAATTTTAATATATTTCTTCTAAAGTATTTGTATTTACCAAAGGATTATTATTAATAATGTTGCTACTGTTTGTTTTTGAGACAGAGTTTCATTCTCATTGCCCAGGCTGGAGTGCAATGGTGCGATCTCAGCTCACTGCAACCTCTGCCTCCTGGGTTCAAACAATTCTCCTGCCTCAGCTTCCTGAGTAGCTGGGATTACAGGCATGGGCCACTACGCCCAGCTAATTTTGTATTTTTAGTAGAGACAGGGTTTCTCCATGTTGGTCAGGCTGGTCTGGAACTTCCAACCTCAGGTGATCCGCTTGCCTTGGCCTCCCAAAGTGCTGGGATTACAGGCGTGAGCCACTGCACCCGGCCTGTTGCTACTGTTTTAGAGAACTATCAGCATCAGAATTACAGGTGTGCATATTATAAATGCACATTCCAAGCCCAGGAATGGAAATTTCACAATAAGCGATCTCTACTCCATTTTGATGCATACTAGTTTAAGAACAGCTGATATAGAGAATAACATTAATCTGGTAATGTTGCTAGATCAGTTTCCCAAACTTCTCAAGAATCTCTTGGGCCATCTATAAAATATACAGACTACCACCTCTTCTCCAGTAGATATTCTGACTGAGGCCTAGAATCAGTGTCTTTTTAACAAGCACACCAGTTGTTTATTTTCAAAGTTGGAGGAGGGGAAAAGATCATTATATTTAGCAAATATTGTAATGTAATTCCCAAGACCCTAGATCTGTAAATGAAGATTAAACTACTCACAGGAAAAAAAATTTTTTTTGGATGGCCAGGCATGGTGGATCCCACCTGTAATCTCAGCACTTTGGGAAGCCAAGGTGGGTGGATCACAGGAGGTCAGGAGTTCGAGATCAGCCTGGCCAACACTGTGAAACCCCGTCTCTACTAAAAACACAAAAATTAGCTGGGTGTGGTGGCCCATGCCTATAATCCCAGCTACTCGGGAGGCTGAGGCAGGAAAATCGCTTGAACCGAGGAGGTGAAGGTTGCAGTGAGCAGAGATTGTGCCATTGCACCTCAGCCTGGGTGAAAAGAGTGAAACTCCATCACAAAATTAACAAAAAAAAAAAAAAAAAAAAAAAAAAATTTTGGCTATTTTCACTGATTTGGAAACATAAACCTGAGGTCATCCTCTCAGGTTCTACCCCATTCCCACTGAAAATTTCCCACTACTCTTAGGGTAAAAATGAAACTTCTTTATTTTTTTAGAGACAAGGTCTCTCTCTGTTGCCCAGGCTGATCTCAAACTTCTGGGCTCATGTGATCCTCATGGGCTCCCGCCTGAGCCTCCCAAAGTGCTGGGATTATAGACAGGCATGAGCCACCAAGCCAGGCTGACAAAATTTAACAGGGCCTACAGTGCACAAGGGCATGGTTTTGCCCCCTTCCTACTGCATATATATGCATCTTTCTGGCCTTAAAGAGAGTCCTTCTCCAGTCCAAGGCTAATCCCTCTATCTGTATGACTCGGAACAAGTTCCCTCATTTGTAAAATGGGAATAATACCTATCTCATAGATGGTTCAGGATTAAATGAGGTCAGGTAAGTAGAGCTCTTTGTGGAGAGGCTGGCACAAAGAATAATAGCTATTATTTAATCAAATCAAGCTCCTAGAAACTGTCGCTACTTCTTTTCATCCAATTCTTCAACCTACTTGCCATCTGATTTCAGCTCCACCCACCATTCCAAAGAAACTGTTTTCACCAGGCTCACCAATTGCCAAATCCAAATGACAAATTTTGGTCCTTATCTGATTGACCTTTCTACAAGTACTGGACACTGCTGACCACTCCATCCTTTGAAACTTTCCTTCTTTGGCTTCTCTACAAACAGTATATCCTGGTTTCTACATACTTTTCTGGACAGTCTTTCAAAGTATCTTTTGAGGTTCTTTTATTGCTTGCCTTTTCACACTTAAAAAAATGTTTTAACTTTACCAAAGTAATACATATATATTTCCATGCCAATGACAGTTACTCAGTAAGGTCATTCTCTGACCATTAAATTAGCACCCTTCATCAGGTGCAGTGGCTCATGCCAGTAATCCCAGCACTTTGGGAGGTTAAGGCAGAAGGGACTGCTTGCATCTAGGAGTTCAAGACCAGAATGGAAAAAAATAATTAGCCGAGTGTGGTGGCACGTGCCTGTAGTCCCAGCTACTCAGGAGGCTGAGGTGGGAGGATCACATGAGCCTAGGAGGCTGAGGCTGCAGCAAGCTGTGATCGAGGCCACTGCACTCAGCCTGGGTGACGGAGACCCTGTCTCAAAACAACAAAAAACCTAGCACCCTCACCCAAACCCTCTCACATCACTTTTATTTTCTAAATAGTACTTCTCACTATTGTTTATTGTCTCCTTCCTTCACTAAATTCTAAGCTATTTGAGGGAAAGGGCTGTTTTATTCATTGCTGTATCTAGAACAAGCTTGTCCAACCTGTGGCCCACAGGCCACATGCGGACCAGGAAGGCTTTGAATGCGGCTCAACACAGATTCATAAACTTTCTTATAACATTATGAGATTTATGCAGACATTTTTTTAAAGCTCCTCAGCTACTGTTAGTGTATTTTATGTGTGGCCCAAGACAATTCTTCTTCCAATGTGGCCCAGGGAAGCCAAAAGATTGGACACCCCTGATCTAGAATAATGGCTGGTATCCGTTAGACTCAATATTGACTGACTGAAATATCCAGATCTTATCAGTTATCACATCTTAAATATATTCTACCTCCTAAATTCTCTCAAATCTCTGACCACTGCTCCTGCCTTACAGCTAACTCGTGTCTCACCTGATGATTGCCATAACCATTTCCAGTCCTGCTCTCCTACCATCCACATTCGGAATTGCTGCTGAAATGATCCTAGTCCTTCAACAGATCCCCACTGCCTTTAGGATAAAGTCCCAAATTCTTTAGCAAAGCATACAGAGCTCTCCAAAATCTGGAGCCTGGCTAATTCCTCAGTTTCAATTCTTGCCAGTCCTTCCATGTGCACCATGCGCTAACCATTCCTAATTCTTTAGTCACATTCTCATTGCACATGATGTTTTTTCTGCCTGGAATGATACCCGTTCCCTATCCCTATTGCTTTCTTTGCCTAATTCAAGCTAGTAATCTCTGGAAAGGTTTCCCTTAGATCCAGAGTTGGGATTACTCTGTACCTTCAAAGTATGCCATATGTATTTTATCATTTCACTTATCACACTCTTGCATGGACTTGTCTAACACTAGACCGTGAGCGGTATTCACAGAACCTAGCACAGTGCTTGGTAGGGAGTAGTCAAGAAACGGTTACTGAAATGAAATTCACAATCTATTCCTTATAACCAGGTTTTCACCCCAGACTGCTTTACCATCTGTGCTTCTACACCCTGACCAGTTGTGCTGCTAAGTACTTTTGGAGAAAAAAAAAAAAATGACACCACAATAAATTGGTACGATTTTAAATTAAGTCTTAAACCTCCCTTGTACATTAAGCATCCAGTAATCCTTTCATGGATACCTGGTCAGCTCCAACTCTCATTTTCATCAGTGACTATTTTAAGATTAAAAACAAAAATGCTTAGACTTATTTTTTTGAGATGGAGTCTCGCTCTGTCACCCAGGCAGGAGTGCAGTGGCACAATCCTGGCTCACTGCAACCTCCACCTTCCAGGTTCAAGCAATTCTCCTGCCTCAGCCTCCCGAGTAGCTGGGACTACAGGCACGTGCTACTGCACCCAGCTAATTTTTGTATTTTTAGTAGAGATGGGGTTTTGCCATGTTGACCAGGCTGGTCTCGAACTCCTGGCCTCAGGTGATCCACCTGCCTCAGCCCCTACAAAGTGCTGGGATTACAGGCATGAGCCACCATGCCTAGCCTGCTTAAACTTACTTAGAAAGGTCTGAAGTGAAAAAAATGAATCCCCACTCCTGATTCCACCTCACTCTTAAGAGGTGTTAAGAGTCTGAAGTACATCTTGCCCAATCTTTTCTTCGGGTACACAAACATGGATTTCTTCCCCTTTGCCCTGTAAACAAATGAAATCAAATACTACCTACTAATTTTTTCCCAAGAATACCTTTTCACCTAGCACATACAGATTTTCCTTTTATTTATTTTTTGTTTTTTGAGACAGAGTTTCACTTGTTGCCCAGGCTGGAGTGCAATGATGCAATCTCGGCTCACTGCAACCTCGGCATCCCAGGTTCAAGCGACTCTCCTGCCTCAGACTCCTGAGTAGCCAGGATTACAGGCACACACCACCATGCCTGGCCAATTTTATATATTTTTTTTAGTAAAGATGGGTTTTCACCATGTTGGTCAGGCTGGTCTTGAACTCCTGACATCAAATGATCCCCCCGCCTTGGCCTCCCAAAGTGCTGAGATTACAGGCGTGAGCCATCACGCCCAGCTGATTTTCCTCATTCTTTTAACAGCTGCACACTTTTTAACTGAATGGATATACCATAATTCAACCTCTCTGCTACTGATGGACATTTAGCTTGTTTCCAGTTTCTCATTATACCCTACAGGACAAGTATTCAAGCCCCCAGTCCCATTTTCACTTTTGTCGCAAGGATGATCTTAGTTTCACAGAGGAAGCTGAAGCTATGAAGCATGAACTCCTCAATTTCCTACCTCCCTATACCCACTGATATATAACTACATCCATTCTTTTCTCTCAGGGTAAAAGATCTCTCAAGGCAGTTATCTCTACCTGTTAGCTAACACCCTCTCCCGTTTTCACAGGTCCTTCCAACAATTATCCGCTCTTGCTTTCCTCCCCTAAGCCTACATAGGTATACTTATTTTCCATCTTAAGACTCTCCCTCTCCCTAGCTTCTTAAAAGAGTAGTCTATGGGCCAGGCACGGTGGCTCCTGCCTGTAATCCCAGCACTTTGGGAGGCCGATGTAGGCGGCTCACTTGAGGTCAGGAGTTTGAGACCAGCCTGACCAACATGGAGAAACCCTGTCTCTATGTTTATTAAAAAAAAAAAAAAAAAAAGAGTAGTCTAGGATCTCTATCATCACTTCCTCACCTCCCATTTGTTCCTTGCCCCACTGCTGGTGGGATTACAATCTTACTACTCTGCTAAAACTGCTTTTGATTGCTCAGGTCACCAGGCACCTACTAGTTGCCAAATCCAAATGCTCTCTCTCAGGCTTATTTTACTTTTCTGTGGTAAATATATTGTCTTTTTTTTTCTTCCTTAAATCCCTCCCCTGGTTTGGGAAACACCACTCCTCAGGATTTCTATTTCTGACCACCCCTAAATACTGGTCTTCACCAGGAGTCTATCCTCCATACTCTGACTTTACACATGCTTCCTGGGTGATCTCACCTATTTCCAAGATTGTACAAATCCTATACTTTATACATACCATACTTCAAACTAAGCTTAGTTGTTCCCCCTGGCTTACATCCTCAACCTGTTCAGTAAATGGCATCACCATTTATCCAGTCACTCAAATCAGAAACCTAGGTTCCACTCCCTTACTTTCCATTATCCAATCAGTCACCAAGATATACCACTCATTCCATCCCTGCTGCCAATGCCTCAGTGAGTTTTGGCCTCCATTATCTCTTATCTGGCATCACCCCCTTCTCCACTCTACTTTCATACTGCTGCCAGAGCGATCACTTTAAAATGAGCATTTGATTCTGAGCTTGTGATCACTATACTACGTATGTTCCCTGCATTCCAGCCATCCGTAACAACTTGTAGTTCTATGAACATGTTTCATACTAAGCATTCTGTTCCCTCTGCTTACAATGCCTTCCCACCCCCACCCCTATGACAATCTGGTAAATTCCTTTCCACTTTCCATGATTTTAAGGGTCTCCTCTGTGAAGCATTCTTTCTTACTTCAGAGTCAAGAACTTTTTCCTCTCACTAGGGATTCTTATAAACATTTATTGCAATGATCACTTTTTATTAGACTTCTTCATTTACATATCTACCTCTCATTCTAGACCTTAAGTTCCTTGCAATCAGGGACTCTTCTTACTTCTGTTATCAGCATCTGGCAGGCTGCTTATAAAAACAGGTGGCTTGGTCAGGTTCAGTGGCTCATGCCTGTAATCCCAAGACTTTGGGAGGCTGAGGTAGGTGGATCACTTGAGGTCAGGAGTTCGAGACCAGCCTGGCCAACATGGTGAAACTCCATCTTGGTTGGATGCAGTGGCTCACGCCTGTAATCCCAACACTTTGGGAGCCCAAGGTGGGCGAATCACCTGAGGTCAGGAGTTCGAAACCAGCTTGGGCGAACATGGCAAAACTCTGTCTACTAAAAATACAAAAATTAGCTGGGTGTGGTGGCAGGCACCTGTAATCCCAGCTACTCAGGAGGCTGAGGCACAAGAATTGCTTGAACCTGGGAGGCAAAGGTTGCAGTGAGCTGAGCTCGCACCACTGCACTCCAGCCTAGAAAAATGAGCCTGGCGTGGTGATGCACGCCTGTAATCCCAGTTACTCAGGAGGCTGAAGCAGGAAAATCACTTGAACCCGGGAGGTGGAGGTTGCAGTGAACCGAGATCGTGCCACTGCACTTCCTGCCTGGCAAACAGAGGGAGACTCCATCTTAAAAAAAAAAAAAAAAAAAAAAATAGGTGGCATGATAAATGTTGAAATAAACCAATGAATACCATGTACTCACTCGATCCCCTCAACCAAACTTCTGGAAGCCACCTTCCATTCCTCCTTCTCTACCCCCAAATGCCAAGTCCTACTACTCCCTAAAGATCTCTCAAATCTATCCCCCTCTTCCCCATCCCAATGCCATAGCCCCAGTTCAGGATCCATTCTCTCTTACTTGAACTAGATCCATCCAAACCATTCTCCACACTACTGCTGGAATTTTTTTTTAAATTTTATTACAAAAATAATACATACTTGTAAAAAAAATTCAAACAATACAGAAATAAAAGCACAACATCCCACCCAGCACACATACAAACACAGAAGCCCTTTCCCCTCCAATCCCGTTCCTGGGGGGGGGGTTATCACTGTGAACAGTTAGTATATCCTTTCAGACTTTTACTTTGCATACACAAGTATATATAAACACATATAAATAAACAAACATGGTTCTTTTACAAAAATGGGATCACATGTATCTGTTACATATGATTCTTCAATTTCTTTCTTCATTCATTACACAGATTTCTAAAACACAAACCTGATTATATCACTCCTCTGAGAGCTTATTTCCCATAATATAAAAATCATACGCATTAATATCAAACACAAAGCTCGTGATTATATGGTTCCTGCCCATCTTTCAGTCTCATCTCTAGCCATTCCAGCATTAAAGGACTGGAATATAAACCACCTTAAATCCTTCCTGGAACAAGGCAGGTACAAACAAACAAACAAACAAACTAGGAACACACTCTGCCATTTCTAGACTGTGGCCTTTCCACTTCATATTACACTTTGCCTGGACATTTCCATCTGGTAAGCTTCTACTAATTCTTCAACAATCAGCTTAAAAATTACCTCTAGGGAAGACTTCCCTGATTTTTCAGACATGATTACTCCTCTATTTCCCCTATACTTTATAGCTAGCTTCTTAATTGCACTTATCTCACAGTACTATGATGATTTATTAACATGTTTTTAATTTCACTTCCCCTCCCCCAACTTGATGGTGAGCTCTTTGGATAAAAGGGATTTGTTTTATTTACCTTTGCATCCCAAGGATCTGATAGAGTGCTTAACATGAAAAGCAGATGCTCAGTAATGTATCTGTTGAGGATTTTATGATTCTACGAACATTTACTGAGTACCTACTATGCACAGAACCATATCCTAAGCATGAAAAGAAACAGAAGACAGAGTCTTTGCTCTAAGAAACTTACCATTTTCCTACCATTTACCCTGGCTGGGGGGAGGGACAGAAAACATTTAGATGGCAACATTATCATTTCTGACATAAAGGCTGTTTTAAAATTTACGGTCATTTGCCTCAAATCCATTTAGGAATTAGGCATTGCATAATTAAATAAATTATAAAATAATGGGCGGGTTGTCTCATAGGTTTAAAGTGTAGCACAGAGTCCACTAGAACCCAATTCCCTGTCCCAGCAGGAGGGCTCTCATTTGTTTCAACCTGTAAATTAGAAAAGTGAGATAATACCATGCTTGGAAATAGGTTTTTTTTTTTTTTTTTTAAATGGAGTCTCACTCTTTCGCCCAGGCTGGAGTGCAGTGGCGTGATCTCCACTCACTGCAACCTCTGCCTCCCAAGTTCAAGCAATTCTCCCGTCTCAGCCTCCCGAGTGGCTGGGATTACAGGCATGCGCCACCATGCCTGGCTAGTTTTTGTATTTTTAGTAGAGATGAAGTTTCGCCATGTTGGCCAAGCTGGTGTCGAACTTCTGACCTCAGGTGATCCGCCCGCCTCGGCCTCCCAGAGTGCTGAGATTACAGGTGTGAGCCACCACGCCCGGCCGGAAATTTCCTAATACATCAAGAGGACATAAAGTTACTAGTTCTTTCATAATTTCCCCTCCTTCCCCAGGGAAAAATTATACCAAAAGCAGTAAATAGAGTTAAAGGAGGACACGGAAGAATGAGCTTGCTCTTTTTGATAGTGGTAGGGAAAAGGGAGTTGCTCTGTTTTAAATCACAGGGTGACACTGCCCCAGGAAGATCAGGAGAGGTGATTCATTATCATTTACTTACTACTTTTAAAAAGGCTAAGGTGTTAGTTAATCCCATGATTTCAGGATCAGATACTGTACAAATACGAACAAACTGGGGAAAGGTGAACCACCTAGGCTGGAGAACAGGGAAGGCTGACCAAGGAGGCCCAAAGGAAGCCTCATTCATCAGAGTCCAAGTCACTATCCCCAGCAATGGAGTGGAAATCCTCACTGTCCTCCTCGTCCTCTGACAGGTGGACCTGGCTTAGTACGCTCGGCCCAGAGCGCTGCTCTTCCTCCTCCTCATCTTCTTCCTCCTCTGATACCTCATACCCACCGATGCTGCTGAAGCTTGTGTCTTGGGTGTTCGACTTGGGATCAGGCTCCTCATAGCTCCCATAACTGAGAAGAGAAACATGTCATCTCTCAAGCTCGGACACCATTCTCTAGCTGACCATTCCCATTCTTAGTGCCACCAAATGATCAGCCCATCTCACCTCCCATGGATACTAAAGTGACTGGTTCTGGACTGTTCTACATGTCCCCGAGAAAAATGACCCTGTTCAAAAACATCAACTTGCCAACTTCATATGCACAAGAACCTGAATGAAAGAAACTCCCTTACACCTGAACAACACACTGCCATCTTACATGACCATAAATGCTCTGACAGCCTCATGGTTTCATCTACCACTTACAGTATCCAGTTAGTCAACAGTCCTGAAGATTCTCTCTTTGATACATCTTGTCTCTATCCCCTCCTTTCCATTCCTACTCTGCCTGCCTTGGCTTAGTCCTTTGTTATCTCTGGCCTGCGCTACTGAAATAAGTCGTTATGCCTCCAGTCTTGCTCTCCTCCAATCAGTTTTTCACACTTCTGCCAGAGCGCTCTTTATTTTTTGTTTGTTTATTCTTAATTTTACTTGAAAAACAAAAAAAATCACACAAGTAATCCAGGTCCACTGGTTAAAAAAATTAGTACACCAGAAAAAAAGAAAAAGTTTCATCAATAACTTCATCATCCAGAGATAACCTTTTGGTATATTACCTTCCAAAATTTTTTGTGCACTTTAGATGCTTAAACACTTTTTTCTAATTTACAAAACTGGGATACTCTACATACGCTCCAGGAATCTGCCTTTTTCACTAATGATTATAATGAACATCTTTCTATGTCAATAAACATATGTCTATAGCATTTTAATAGCTACATGGTATTCCACCATATGGCTGTAACACGACTTAACACTCTCTCACTAGGACATTTAAGCTGTCTCCAATTTTTCCGCTATTAGAAACAATGCTGTCATAAACATCCTTACACAAAAATCTTGATGTTGTGTTAATTATTCCCATAAAATGATTTCCTAGATGTGGATTTTTTGGGCCAAGGGGGATGCACATTTTTAAATGTTTTTATTTATGATGATAAATTGCTAAGACTCTCTCCAAACCACCCCATTTTATCAACTGACATTATCACCAGTAGTTTGAGATTATCTTTTTCCACATACCCTTTCCAAACACTAGGCGTTATTATTCATTTTAATCACCAATTTGATTGGTAAAAAATTGTACTTCGTGGTTTTACTGCATTTCCTTACTGCATTAGGGAAGTTATTTTTTCTTTTTTTTTTTGAGACAGAGTCTCGCTCTGTCGCTAGGCTAGAGTGCGGTGGCACAATCTCGGCTCACTGCAACCTCCGCCTCGCGGGTTCAAATGATTCTCCTGCCTCAGCCTCCCAAGTAGCTAGGACTACAGGCATGCACCACCATGCTCAGCTAATTTTTGTATTTTTAGTAGAGACAGGGTTTCACCATGTTGGCCAGGATGGTCTCGATCTCTTAACCTTGTGATCCATCTGCCTCGGCCTCCCAAAGTGCTAGGATTACAGGTGTGAGCCACCACGCCTGGCCGGAAGTTATTTTTTCAGATATTTATTGGTCATTTGCATTTCTTTTGTAAATTAGTTCATGCCTTTGCCCATTTTTCTTTTGGGGCACAGAACAATCTTCCTAAAATGTAAATCTGATCATACTAATCTCATTCAATGACTGCCCAGAACTTTCAGGCCCTTCATGATTTGGTATTTACCTTCCTCTTTAAATCATTTCTATCACATGAATTATAGATCATACATGGATCAATCAAAAATTTCCAGTCACACTGAGATACGTGTGTTCTCTAAAAGTTATTTCATGCCTGTGTCTTCATAAATGCTCTTCCTAGTCTCTGGAATGCCTATTGCTTTCTTTTTCATTTAGCTAATTCCTATTCATATCTGGCTCAGTTTCCTTCTCTAACCAGCTCCCCTCCCCCACCCCTACCTAAGTCCTAGAAAAACCCTGTGGTTGCTTATAGAACTTTTCATATTACACTGTAATTGCCTGTTTACCTGTTTTAGGTTTCCTACTAGACTGAGCTCCTTGAAGGAAGAGACCATATCTTAGCTGTTTCTGTACCTATGATAAATATGTGCTGAAATAAAAAAATTTGTTTACAATGTTATTTGCATATTATTTGCTTGCTGATTAGATGTATCATAGGTACATTAAATCCAACATGTTCAAAGCCAAATCCAAATCCATTTTTTCCTCCTTTACTACCCCATCTAATACATATTCTTCCTCTTTCCTCTACCAGAGACATTCCCATTCATCATTCATCTAACCTCCTTACCTCTTTATGTCCCTTTATTTTCCCCACTCCTGACAGGTCCCTATTGATATCCTCATCATCTGTCCCACGATGTCGTAAATTATACCAATTTGATGTTACTTCCTTAAACTGATGACTCCTATTACCCACAGGTTAAGGTCCAAATGTCTTAGCATGCCTTTTCAAGTCCTCCACAATATAATCCCTCTTGCTACTATTGAAGCCTCAACTCCCCAGTAACTTTCATTTGCTCTGGAACATATGTGTTCTATTTCTGTGTCTTTGAACACATTGCTCCATCAATAAAGATCTCCCTACCCTCTGCCATAATACCTACTTAGTAAACTCCTAGTCATATTTTAAGCCCTAATTCAAATGTTCCCTTGTCTGTGAAACTTTCCTGATAACTCCAAGCACAGTGAGACACTCCCTCCTCCATGGTGCCTTGGCACTTTGTCTAACTTATGCCATAGTACTTATCACATTGCATTTGTAATTATTTGTTTGTGTCAGTCTCTTTCACTAGTCTGTGAGCTCTTCAAGGGCAGGATATGTTTTGCTCCTCTGTGTATCCCCAGGGCTTAGCACAGTGCCTGGCCCTAGTAGGTGCCCAGGAAATGTTTGATGGATGAAAAGTAATCTGATGCTGGGCCCCTTGACATCATAGTTGGGCACTGATGCCACAGCCCTGTAGCATGTTGCTGCCGATTACCTGATGTTGCTATCCTCCAAACCATGGGAAGCCTCCCCACCGTCTCCCTCATAGGACATCATGCTTTCTTCATTTTCCATGCCCATCCTTGTGTTCTCCTGAAGCATGCGGGGTTGTTTGGGTCTTATTCCACCAGATCCCACATCAGAGTCACTTCCACTTTCACTCAGCTGGATAGCTGTTAAAAGAGACAGATTCTGGTTCATCAAGAGTTAAGCTTGACAGAATTAATATCTTTGGCTTGATCTTCCCAAACTAGTAACTCTCACACATTTACACAGGCATCTTGCCTATACTCCTCACCTCAAAGGCCTCTCTTATAACTGCCTAGGCTCAGCAGTAGCAAGGTTTGTAGTTTAGAATCTGAATCCAAATAACAATTTCCTTTTCCATCTCAGGCCAACCTATCTGTATTTTTTCTACCATCTCCTCCCATACTTTTCCCCGGCCATTGCCACTAATCCACAAAACATCCCCAAACAGGATCTTTTTTCTTAATTTTCTTTTTTTTTTTCCTTTGGAGACAGAGTCTCACTTTGTTGCCTAGGCTGGAATGCAATGGTATGATCATGGCTCACTGCAGCCTTAAAGTCCTGGGCTCAAGTGATCTTCCTACCTCAGCCTCCTGAGTAACTGGGACTACAGGTATCCACCACCACACTCAGCTAATTTTTATTTATTTACTTTTTGTAGAGACTGGGTCTCACTATGTTGCCCAGGCTGGTCTAAAACTCCTGGTCTCAAGTGATCCTCCTGCCTTGGCTTCCCAAAGTGCTGAGATTACAGGCATGAGCCACTGTGCCCACCCTTTAACAAGTATCCAAATCAAAGCTGTTAGTTAGGCACTGTCTTTTCCACCGTTGTCTTTTGTACCTCCTGCTAATGAATATGATCATCCTATGCATGAGTGTTCAGTACTCTCAGGTCTATTAATAGGAAATCAACAAAAGAGGCAGCTTCCAATAAAAGCATATGTGGCCAAGAGTGCCAATCCAGTCCAGTCCTGAGGGTGCTACAGTGAGTTATAAAGGAAAAGAAGCAATCGTCAAGGCCTACCAGAGAAAGGATTGTCTCCTTCTTCATCACTCCCAGCATCTTCCTCATCATCTTCTCCTTCAGACATAAGCAAATCCTCATACAGGACACTGGCTTGAGGCTGCTGTACAGTTCCTTCCTCCTCATCTGCAAGATCACCATCTCCATCTTCACCTTCCTGAGTGAGACCAGTTGGGGGTCAGAGTCCTATCAACTGACCAGATACCAGAAGCCACCACCAGGCACCTCCCTCACCCACCCCTCCACTTGCTGCCTCACAAGAAGTTAAGTATTTTTGGTGGATAGATTGTTTAGTCGGTCCCAAGGATTAAAGTCTGATTGGGGCTCACTAAGGAGACCACCTGATATCACCTTAGGATTTGGCCTGCCCTGTACTGATGGGGCTCCTATCATACAAGGGTATAACGTAACCATAAGCTTTCTGTAAGCATACTCACTGGGGCTGGAGTCTTAGGTTTCCCATCCTCCTCCTCATCATCATACCCTTCAATATCTACATCAGAGTCTTCCTCGCCCAGCCTACCTCGGCCCTGGCGCATCTAAGTAAGAACACAAATAGCACATCATTGAGGGACGTGCCTGTAGGAGGAGTTAACCAAGGGCTCTCACCCAGGATGGATGCTCCTCCCTGATATCCCAGCCAACCCCACTGCTAGTGGGGGCTGTTTACACAGCTCAAGGCTTGCACATTTTCCCCCATTCTTTGGAAATCACAGCCAGAGTAAAAAACCCAAAGAACAGGAAAGGCACTTAGTCTACTCTTACTATATCATTACAAGGAGACTCTTCCTTTCTAACCCCAAACTTTCCTTATAGCTTGCGTTGAACTCTTTGGGAAAGAAAAACTCTCTGTTTTACACTTTCCAGTGGAACCCTGACTGAGAATATAGGATTTCTGGCTTCAGACTAGGAGTATCTTCTGATACCTCTAGAAAAGGCCAATTTTTAAAATTTAATTTTATAAATAATTTTAATTTAAATTATAACACACATAAACTAGGCCAATTATTTTGAACTGTCTGAGTGCAGTTGGTTGTAACCTATCAGGCTACTCTGATGCATCATACACTTTTTTCGTACTTGTGCTTTCCCGCTGTGCCTGACTCTGCCCATGGGGACAGACAGAAGATAACACCAGTCATGCCACCTGCCACCATCCCACCTTGAAATCCCATTTCTTTTTTTTTTTTTGAGACGGAGTCTAGCTCTGTCACCCAGGCTGGAGTGCAGCGGCACAATCTCGGCTCACTGCAACTTCCACCTCCCAGGTTCAAGCGATTCTCCTACCTCAGCCTCCCGAGTAGCTGAAATTACAGGTGCCCGCCACCATGCCCAGCTAATTTCTGTACTTTTAGTAGAGACGGGGTTTCACTGTGTTGGCCAGGCTGGTCTCGAACTCCTGATCTCGTGATCCGCCCGCCTCGGTCTCCCAAAGTGCTGGGATTACAAGCGTGAGTCACCGCGTCCGGCCTTTAAATCCCATTTCTAAGCTTTCATTCCCAGGGCCAAAGGGCCCAGTCATTCTTGACATATGTCACATATCACCACCACCATTCCTCTAGCCCCACTTGCAGGCATAATACCAATCTTATGAAGAGAAAAAGAAAATCCTACCTGTGTTACCTGCTTTTCTGGAGTGGCAGTGGGAATATCCAAGACCGACATATTGCTCTCATCTTGAAATACAGAGGCATCTCGAGAAATACTGAGGGACGTGTTGGTATCATACAAATCAGGAGGCTGTGGCACAAAACATACAATTTAGCTTCTTATCTAGGAAAGGGAAAATAAATACAGGTAATCCCCTTTAAAGCATTCACTGCAGAAAAAGATCATGCAGAGCAATTCAGTTAAAGAGAAACGTAGTTTGACACAGCTTTACAGACAAGTTTTTGGGACTCATAAATGTTGCCTATTCTAGTATACAGGTGCCTGATGCATGTAATCAGAAGCCTGAAGCAGAAATGCACCAAAGTTATGGGACAATTTTATGTCCCAACAGCCTTTCTGGTCAATAACCTAGTTTTTTCTAAGCCTTGTCTTTTGGTTTTTAGGCCCAAGGCTTCATATCAGTGCTATTTTGATTGTTTGATTAGGAGACATCTAAGAAGAAATGAGATAAAGGAATTTCAATTCCAACAAGAGCATGGAATGCTTTGATAGTTTATGAGCCCATCAGAGGATGCTATGAAGCAAAATGGCATGGTGAAAAACCATAGGCTTTGGAGTAAAATGCCCTGGGTTTGAGTCCTGGCTCCAATACTTGCTAGCTGAGTAACTAACAAATTACTTAACATCTCTAAGCCTTAGTTGACTCAACTATAAAAAACATGGATGATAATGTCTACCTCACAGGGTTGTTGTGAGAATTAAGAGATGTGTAAGTTCCTTACCCAATGCCTGGTACTCAATAAATTATACATCCCTTCCCTGTTTTCTCCCCTCGAAAGAACAGGGATTTAGCAAATGGACTATTCAGTGACAGGAGGGCAAAAGGAACTAAAGTGCTCACAATATAATGTAAAGTAAAAAGAGTAAGACACAAAACTGTATTGATCAATTTCATTTTAAAAGTGTGTATATAAACACAAATACAGACACTACAGATACTAAAGAAATCAAAATATTCACAGTGGTTGATGTTGCTTCTGAGTGGTGGAAGTGATTACAAGTAACTTATTTCTTGTTTTTATTTTCCAATCTTCCCTAATGAACATGTTACTTTTATCAACAGAAAACCCATATATGTGTTATACTGTGTTTTCTGAAAAAGAAAACAAGACTGATTCAGAAGAGGGTTTTGGAAAAATAGAGACAAAACAAAGTTCAAAGCATTACAGAGCAGGTAAATCAGTGTGGAACAGAAGGGAAAAATAAAGGGATGAAATTTCTGCAAAACCTTACAGCACAGTGTAGAAAACTGCAAAGTCAACACTTTTAGATAAAGTGTTATATTGAACAGATGATACAATGCAAGTTAGGTGGAAATAGTTGAGTGAAAATACATTATTGACCACCACCATTTAGAAGTTGGAAGGTATGGTTACCATCATGCTTCTTACAACCAAAATTGTATTAAGACAGGTTAAACTTTTGCAAACACACTTTGTAACATCTGAGTTTGAGAATAGTAATGTGTGAGGACAGTCACTCATGTACACCTTACTCAGGTTAAGAGGTAATGAGTTGGTTACTATCTTAAACTGTATTTGTGAGTGAAGGGGATGATGAAAAAGTGAACTGGAATAATGAAGCAGTACTATCTAATCCTACTCTTCATAGGAAGCCCTCTAACTGCACCAAACAACAGCTAATACTCAAGAGAGAGAATAGTTGACAGGCTTTCCTTAGCCATTTGAGGCAGTGTGGGAGATGCAGGGAAGAAAGGAAGGTGACTTTGGGGTCCAAGGCTTTGACTCACCAAAGGACTAGGCTTAGGCTGTCCTAGAAATGAGCAAACCATGTGCCATTCAACGGCTAGACTCTCCTGGGGAATGATGGCTAATACCCAGGCTTTAACTTACCAGAAAGTACCTTGTGGAAGCTGTGGGCCCATTAGCAAATAGGACCTTCCTGGGCAACATCACTCACCCAAGCCCCCTTGACCCAATCTGCCCACACAATCCAAGAGCCTTTCCTTGTTCTGGACCTTGAAGAAGTATCTGAGGGTTCTTTTATACCTGGCCCCTCAGTAACCTAGGTTGTGGGATGAAAGAGAGAGTAAAAGATAGATAGGGATAGTGCACGAACGAGATTTAGAGACAGCAATAATCCAACAGAGGTCACACAGGTTGCATTATCAGTTAAGAAGAAAACCTGGATAGAATGAAAAAAAACTTCCTGGGGAAATTGGCAGAGTTCTGCATTAAACTATTTCATTAAATTTGAAAGGGCCTCAGAGAACAGATAAACAAGCATTTACTCAATGTTTACTATGTGTCAGGCAAATTAAATTAATTCATTTAATGTTTACAACATCTTGAAAAGATTTTAGAGAAAAGGAAACTGAGAGTCAGGTTAACTTTCCAAGATCACGATGCTAGACAGAAGGAGAACTAAGACTCAAACCCAGGCCTGTTTTATGTCAAATCTTATGTACTTTCCACCCTACCATAGTGCCACCAATACAGAAACCAAGCAACAGTGATATTCTCTTAAGTCCTATTCTTCAAATATGCCAACCCTCTAAGAGTACAGTATAGAGAAAATATACTCAGTGTATTTCAAGGGTTCAGTCAGACCAGAAAGACTAAAAATTTCTTATTTATCCTGCAAAATTCTTTTGACATGAACATTTAAGAACATTATAAACACTACCTTTCTTCATTTACTAGAAGGAGTCAATCCAGGAAAATGGCTGCCTTCTGAGCTACACTGAGATACCTCTGAGCGAATGAGTAACCAAATGTCTGTAAAGCACAGAACAGTCTCCTTTGTCTGAAACTAAGAAGTCTACACTCTAGGGATGTTCTAGAGTCCCAAATTCATGGACAAGAGAATTCCAGAGACCCAGAGGATGGCTAGGTCAGGAATCTGGTATTCCCAAACACCGCCTAAACAACTAAGGCCCCACCCCACTCGTTCATCCCACAGCTGCCTCTTCTGGATTCAAGGCCACCAAGACCCATGGCCCTCACTCACCTTAGCCTTTGAGAAGACAAGATAGCACACGAAAGGCATATGAAGAGGAAGGACAGAGAAGAATGGTATCTCAGTAAACGGATTTGTTAACATGCTCCCAATTTCCCAAACCAATAAGAAAACTGTAAGAGGAGGTATTTAGTCCTCAGACTCACCTGAGGTGTGTAGGGCCCTGGGGTCATTGGGTCCAGGCTTTCTAATTCTGCTTCCTCCAAAGCTGCTTCTTTAGCTGTACAAATATCCTTCTCAAGTTGAGTCAAATGCTCATCATACTGAGAAATAAATTCATTCAACATGTATTTTAAGTACTGGGGATACAAAAGCCAACAAATCTTCATGGACAAATATCCCACTTATATTCTAGTGGCAGGACACAGATAATAATTAAAATAAATTAAGCAGGGAAGGAAATAGGGGATATGGAGTTGGGGGACAGGGAATACATTTTAAAACAGGATAATCAGGGAAAGCTCCTCATTAACGGGAACAGGGTTTCAAAAAGCTAGATCCCAAAGGGACCTTCTTTTATTTTTTGAGACACAGTCTCGCTGTTGCCCAGGCTGGAATGCAGAGATATGATCACGGCTCACGGCAGCATTGACCTCCTGGGCTCAAATGATCCTCCTACCTTAGTTTTCCAAGTAGCTGGGATCACATGTATCCACCACCATACCCCACTAATTTTTAAATCTTTTTTGTAGAGATGGGATCTCCCTATGTTGCCCAGGCTTGGGATCTCCATCTTTACCACCTACCTCAGTCAATGTCTGGTAACAGACGTTCACAATCTCCTGAGCAGTCTTAGTATACTGACTCTCAGACCCTATAAATAAAATAAGAAAGTGCCATTATCTTTGCAGACTTGTTCCAGAATTTTACATTCTGTCACCAGCAGCATGTCCCATTAACCTAGACCTAGAAAAATCCTGCTTCAGCTTTAACTTGGACTCTTGTTCTACTTCCAGAGGCAGTAAATTTCAAACATATGCAAAAATACACTAACATAATAAACTCCCATGTACTCAATAGCCAGCTTCAATGATTATTAACACATGGCCAATCTTGTTTCATTTACTTCAATTTTCAGACTCTTCTCAAATTTTTGTGTAGCCAATTCCAGCATCATAACAATTTTCCTTTAATTGTTCAATATGTGTTGCTAAGGACGCTTTTTTTTTTTTTTTTTAAAAAGACAGAATCTCACTCTGTTGCCCAGGCTGGAGTGCAGTGGTGCAATTTTGGCTCACTGCAAACTCCACCTTCCAGGCTCTAGCAATTCTTGTGCCTCAATCTCCTGAGTAGCTGGGATTACAGGCATGCGCCACCACGTCCAGCTAATTTTTCCTTTTTTGTAGAGAAAAGGTTGCCATGTTGGACAGGCTGCTCTCGAATTCCTGGCCTTAAGTGGTCCACCCACCTCAGCCTGCCGAAGTGCTGGGATTACAGGCATGAGCCACTGTGCTCAGCCTAAGGAGGCTTTTAATAAACAATTATGATAATATAAGGTGGATACATGTCATTATACATTTTTCAAAACCCATACAATGTATATACCACTACCAAGAATGAACCACGGACTTGGGGTGATAATGATATGTCAATGTAGGTTCATCAGCTAACACAATTAATATAGCACTTTAGTGCAGGATGCTGTTTTTGTTTTTTGACAGGGTTTCACTCCATCACCCAGGCTGGAATGCAGTGATACAATCATGGCTCACTGCAGCCTTGAACTCCTGGTGTAGGTATGCACCACCATGCCCATTTTTCTTTGTTTGTAGGGATGGGGGGTCTCACTATGTTGCACAGGCTGATCTTGAACTCCTGGCCTAAAGAATTCACTTACCTCTCTTACCTTGGCCTCCCCAAAGTACTGGGATTACAGGCATGCGCCACCACGCCCAGCCTTGGTACAAGATGTTGATAATTGGGGAGGCTATATGTATGTGAGGGAAGGAAGTATATGGGAACTCTCTGTAACTTCTGTTCAATTTTGCCATTAATTAAAGGTGCTCTAAAAACAAACCAACTATATGACATCTAAAATAATTAACAGTAATTCTTTAATACTATCAAATAGCCTGCCAAGATTCAAATTTCCCAAATTACTTTATAAACACTCTTTTGCATTTGATTTCTTTGAATCATAACCCAAAAAAGGTCCATACATCGCATTTGGCTGATGTGTCTCCTTAAGACAAGACAACTTTACCTATAAAGATGATTCTTAACTATACAGTTCCCCACATGGCCTTAGTTACAAGTTGCAAACTAGTGGCTTGTAGTTTTGTTTGGCTCACATAAAAAATTAGTTCAGTTTTTAAAAACGGATTCAGCTATACACTCATAATACATAAAACACTTTTCTGTATCTAAGCTATATTTCAATAAAAGGCTTTTTTGGAAAAAAAAAAAAACTTAAATGTTATCAACTAACATTTAACAGTTGGGAGATTTCACATAAAAACCTAAATTGCCTGGCTTCTTTTAGAAAATTTAAAAATGTGGCCAAGACAGGGTCAGCATTCCCACAAGGCATCAATGGGCTGGGGCTGAGTAGCAGCTGTTTCTTTTAGATAAAGCCTGTGTTCTCCAGGTTATCATAGTTCCTTCCAGGTCTGCTTATCTTACACCTAGACCCCGAAGGCATTTGAGTTTTCAATCCCTACCTTAAATACTTAAAATATTCTTTAATATACTGATCATTCACTTATTTATTCATAAGACATTTTCTTAATACCTTTTGTGTGCCAGGCACTGGAGGTGATAGAAATGAGTGAGATATAGGTCATATCCTTAAGAAGTTTATAGTCTAGTACAGTGAGATTGACTGTAAACAAATATAGGGCAATACAATGCAATAGAAAAAAAAAAAACAGTGGCACAAAGGAAGTGGCTGATTCTGGGAGGTAAAAGGGGAAAAGGAATTAAGAAAGCCTTCACAAAAGTGATCCCTAAATTAAACCTACTGTTTTATCAGCATATAAAGGATAAAAAATATACCACAGGCCAGGCACAGTGGTTCAAGCCTGTAATCCCAGCACTTTGGGAGGCCAAGATGGACAGATCACTTGAGGCCAGGAGTTTGAGACCAGCCTGTCCGGCCAGCAGGGCAACACCCTGTCTCTACTAGTAATACAAAAATTAGCTGGGCATGGTGGTGCATGCCTGTAATCCCAGCTACTTGGGTGGCTGAGGCACGAGAATCACTTAAACCTAGGAGGCAGAGGTTGCAGTGAGGCAAGATCGCACCACTGCACTCTAGCCTGGGCAACAGAGCAAGACTCTGCCTTAAATGCGCGCGCGCACACACACACACGTGAATTTCAAATTATACCACAAAGCTAAGTAACGAAAATGGCACGGTACTGACATAGAAACAGACACACAGACCAATGGCACAGAATAGAATACACAGACAGGTATTAATCCATACACAGCCAACTCATTTTCAACAAAGGCAACAAGAACACACACTGGGGGAAAGGAGAGTCTCTTTAATAAATGGTGCTGAGAAAACTGGATATCCCCGTCTTTCACCACATACAGAAATCAACTCAAAATGGATTAAAGACAAATATAAGACCTGAACTATAAAATTACTAGAAGAAATATTGGAGAAATGCTATAGGATGCTAATCTGGGCAAAGTCTTTTTGGGTAAGACATCAAAAGCACAGACAACAACAAAAGCCAAACAGACAAAAGGCATTCAAACAACCCAATAGAAAAAAAAAAAAAAATCTGATTAAGAAATGGGCAAAAGACCCGAATAGATATTTGTCCAAAGACATACAAATGGCAAACAGGTATATGAAAAGGTGCTCAACATCAATAATCATTGGGGAAATGCTAATCAAAACCACCATGAGATTACTTTTTTTTTCCCCCTCTTTTTGAGACAGGGTCTCACTCTGTCACCCAGGCTGGAGTGCAATGGTGCAGTCATGGCTCACTGCAGCCTAGCTGGGACTTCAGGCAGGTGCCACCACACCTGGCTAATTTTTGCATTTTTCGTGGAGATGGGGTTTTGCCATGTTGCCCAGGCAGGTCTGGAATTCCTTGGCTCAAGCAATCTGCCCACCTTGGCCCCCCTAAAGTGCTGGAATTACAGGTGTGAGCCACCACACCTGGAGAGAATGGCTTTAATCAAAAAGACAGTGAATAACAGACGCTGATGAGAATGTGGAGAAAGGGGAACCCTCGCACACTGTTGGTGGGAATGTACAGTACTACACAGCCATTATGGAAAACAGAATAGAGGTTCCTCAAAAAACTAAAAATAGGATTATCATAGGATGATCCAACAATAACACTGCTGGGCATATATCCAAAAGAAGGGAAATCAGTACATTGAAAAAATATCTGCACCCCCATGTTTACTGCAGCACTATTCACAATAGCCAAATATGGAATCAAGTTAGGTGTCCATCAGTAGATACATGGATAAAGAACATGTGCTGGTCGGGAATGGTGGCTCATGCTTATAATCCCAACACTTTGGGAGGCCGAGGCGCATGGATCACCTGAGGTCAGGAGTTCCATTCCAGACTGGCTAACTTGGAGAAACCCCACCTCTACTAAAAATACAAAAACAATTAGCAGGGCATGGAGGCAGGCACCTATAATCCTAGCTACCCGGGAAGCGAGGCAGAAAAATCACTTGAGCCCGGGAGGTGGAGGTTGCAGTGAGCCAAGATCGCGCCATTGCATCCAATCTCAAAGAAAAAAAAATTGTTATATATATGTGATGGAATCAAACCCGTATGGTTGGAAACAGAGATTATTATGTTACGCAAAATAAGCCACGCACAGTAAAACAAATATTACACGTTTTCACTCATGTGGGAGCTAAAAACGTAGATGTCACGGAGGTAGAGTAGAATGGTGGTTAGCAGAAGTTGGGAAGGAAAGAGATGTGAGGGATGAGATAGGAGAAATAAATTCTAGTATTTGATAGTATAGTAAGGAAATTAGTTAACAATAATTTATTATATATTTCAAAATAGCTAGAAGAATTGTAATGCTTCCAATACAAAAAAAAGATAAATGGTTGAGGTGATGGATATCCCAATTACCCTGATTTGATCGCTACACATCATATACATGTATCAAAATATCACAACTATGTACAACTATGATTTATCAATAAAAAACAAAAAAAATACATACCATATGTATATGTGAAGCTTTCAGGTCATATCTACTATGAATATTACAAGCTATTACATAAATAAAAAAAGTCTCGGCCGGGTGTGGTAGCTCACACCTGTAATCTCAACACTCTGGGAGGCCGAGGCAGAAAGATCGCTTGAGGTCAGGAGTTCGAGACCAGCCTGGGCAACATAGTAAAACCCTGTCTCTACTAAAAATACAAAACTTAACTGAGCATGGTGGCACACACCTGTAGTCCCAGCTAATCGGGAGGCTGAGGCATGAGAATTGCTTCAACCTGGGAGGTAGAGGCTGCAGTGAGCCGAGATTGCACCACTGCACTCCAGCCTGGGGACAGCTCAAGAATTTTTCTTAAAAAAAAAAAAAAAAAAAAGTAAGTCCTCTCACAAGTATAGGTCATTTATTCTTCAAAACATGTAAAATAAAGTTGTGTCCTAACAGAAACTAAGAAAAGTCAATTATCAAGATATTTAGGGCTGGGCGTGGTGGCTCATGCCTGTAATCCAAGCACTTTGGGAGGCCAAGGCAGGAGGAACAGTTGAGCTCAGGAGTTCGAGACCAGCCTGGGTAACAAAGTGAGACCTTAATTCTACAAAAAATAAAAAAGTTAGCCAGGCATGGTGGCATATATCTGTAATCCCAGCTACTTGGGAGGCTGAGGCAGGAGAATGGCTTGATCCCAGGAGAGTCAAGACTACAGCATTCACACCACTGCACTCCAGCCTGGGTGACAGAGACCCTCCTTCCAAAAAAAAAAAAAAAAAAAGACATTTAAGACATATATAAAGACAGCCAGAGATGGCTCACAATCAAGAATAGTTTGATGGTCGGGCATGGTGGCTCATGCCTGTAATCCCAGCACTTTGGGAGGCTGGGCAGGATGATCACTTGAGCTCAGGAGTTCAAGACCAGCCTGGGCAATATGGCAAAACCCTGTCTACACAAAAAATACAAAAATTAGCCAGGCATTGTGGTGTACACCTGTAATCCCAACTACTCAGGAAGCTGAGACAGGAGAATCGGTTGCACCCAGGAGGTCAAGGCTACAGTGAGCCGTGATCACGCCACTGCACTCCAGCCTGGGTGACAGAGCGAGACTCCATCTTAAAAAACAAACAAAAAAAGAAAACAGAAATGTTCCTAGAGAAAACAGAAAGGCTGCATACAGGTTACAGGCCTCCTTCACCAAGCCTGTACAATAATAGTTCCTTACAGTAGCGTAGGCTCTTCTATCTACAGGGACCTGCCTCATAGCTAAAACTCCAGCCTGTAAATTAGGAATTCAATCTTCATTCTACTTTAGTTTCAAAACTTAAACATGAACCAACCTCTCAATATCTCAATTCCCTCACTTTATAATACAAGGAAAAATTAGTTTGATACATTTGTGAAGTTTCTTTCTTACTTTAATCCATTTTGAAAATGGGACCTCTTCCCTACCCATTTTCTTTGCAACACATCACTCTAAGAAATATCCACTAACGGACAGGCACAGTGGCTCACAGCCTGTAATCCCAGCACTTTGGGAGGCCAAGGTGGGCAGATCACCTGAGGTCAGGAGTTCAAGACAAGCCTGACCAACATGGAGAAACCCCGACTCTACTAAAAACAAAAAATTAGCTGGGTGTGGTGGTGCATGCCTGTAATCCCTGCTACTCAAGAGGCTGAGGCAGGAGAATCACTTGAACCTGGGAGGTGGAGGCAGAGGCGAGCAGAGATTGTGCCATTGTACTTAAGACTAGGCAACAAGAGTGAAACTCTCCAAAAAAAAAAGTCATCTACTAATACCTCTAAAATATTAAAAACACATACACACACACACACACACACACACTTACTTACATAGCTGATATACTTATGTATTTATTAGCTGTTTGTGTCTGTTACCAGTTTTAGACAGTCCATGTTTTCAAATTATGAGGGCTTCAGCTATGAAACTCTATTACACTATTACATGCAAAGGAGCATTTAAGTCTCTCTAATGAAACATGATGGTCAAACTGGCAAACCACTGTTAACATAATGGATAAAAATATCCACTGTGATGTTTTCTTATCCCTGCCTATACCAGGAGTTCTTGGAGTGGTTAATGTGAGAGAGATCTACAAACCCCTTAAAACTATAAACAAAATTCTGTATGTAACATACATTTTTGAGAGAAGTCATAGTTTTTCATCAGATTTTCAAAGGGTTCCATAACTGTCTCCATAAATCTAAAAATACCGCTCTACATTCTGGAGCAATCAGGAGCTTACTAAAAGTAGGGTGATCAGCTATAGCTTTTGTAGCTTAGGAAGAAATGAGGAATCCAAGTAAAGAGATAGACAAGGACAATAGGGCCTCTATAGGAATAGCAAAGGTGCTGAAGCTACCATGGGGTGCTGTGAAGAAGATTAAACAGAAACTGAATTCCAATTCCCAGTCTCTAAAGGGTTATTATACAGAAAACCAGAATTAAGTTATAAAGAATTTCTAGAATGACACCAAAATGAATGAAAGATAATCTGTGATTTGTCACTGTACTCAATAGAATAAGATACATACACATAAAAAGGAATGTTTTTCTGAGTATATTTTGCTTTTTCTCTCTCTTCTTGTTAAATCACGGCCAAAGCAACTCTACACGTCTCAGAGAAACGTATTTATTTATACTTTGCCTCATACCAAATAAGGAACCGTAGAGTCTACAGAATCACATAAAATTCAAATTCGAATGTCCTTAAATAGAGATGATTCCAATGACAGCTTTGGAAAGTTGATGTTACACCAAGAAAATTTCTTTTCTGGTTTCAAAGTTAATTTCCTTCTTTATGGTGATGTGAGAAGAAAAGCAAGTCACAAGCTTCACGGTTCTAGTTAGAGGGGGAAAGCAAGCATTATTGCTTTTTTTTTTTTTTTTGACACAGTGTCTCACTCCGTCACCCAGGCTGGAGTACAGTGGCTCGATCTCTGCTCATTGCAATTTCCGCCTCCAAGGTTCAAGCATTCTCCTGCCTAAGCCTCCCCAAGTAGCTGGGATTATGGGCGTGCACCACCACACTTGGCTAATTTTTTAGCAGAGACGGAATTTCACCATGTTTGCCAGGCTGGTCTCAAACCCCTAACCTCAGGTGATCTACCCGCCTCGGCCTCCCAAAGTGCTGGGATTACAGGCGTGAGCCACTGCACCCGGCCTATTACTGCTAACTTTCTGAAAGGTTTCAGAGAAAAACACCAGTCAAGTTGGTAAGCACCCCCTGGGCATCAAGGAAAAGAGGGAATTTGTGATCACTCCTAGGCTCATGCTTCCCTTGAGAACTCTCCCACAAATAATAAAAATAATCCCCCCCCTAAGAAAATGAGTACTCTGTCAAAACAGCATAAGTTATTATCTTGACAGTGGATGGTGTGGGGATATGCATTTGTTCCAATGTGAACCATTAATAATAAAAAATAAAAGCTCAGTAGCAGTAGAAAGCTTTTTCTAAAAAAATCAGTGCCAGATATAAAAAGAAAAATCTGCATACTAAATTCCTAAAGAAATTACAATTACTAAATACAACTACGCATAGTCTGAATCCCAAAGAGGTGAGCTCTGACTTTGAAATTCCTATTTATCTTCCAACTAGATCCAGAACAAGTGAAAATTAAAGAGAAGTAAATCTAATCTTCCACAATATAGCTAGGCTCCTTACATTATGTAGAATGAGGATCAAATGTAAATTAGGATGTTTAGTTTTCAAGATTAAGAGGTTCACAGTCTCTCATACCTGAGTAACATAATCTCAGTCAGAATCTAGACTAGAAATTCAAGAAGGTAGAAACCATCAAGAGGGAACTGGGGTGATAAATCTCACTGGCCAAGGGTCTATTTGATGAAAAGCTCGAAGACCCTGAAAATGTTTTTTTCCCCACAAATGAACCACCATTCCATTTAGCAACTTAAAAATTTTTTGGCTAAAAACATATCCTCGTATCTCTACAACTAGAAAAATAATATAAACACCTCAAAACACCTTTTCCTATAGAGCAAAATTTGTAAAAGGCCTTGACTCTTCACTGTAAAGCACTTACTATAAGCCAGGTACAGCACCAGGCTCTGTTGATACAAAAAAAAAAAAAACAAAAAAAAAAACCAAGAGACAGATCTCTGATGCTCTTTTTAAGGGTTCATGCCAAGTTAGATACATATAAACTTGTAATTTCAACACTAAGGAACTATAAAGAAGTAACTGTGTCAGAGAATTAGGCAGTGTTAAAGAAAACTTCACAACAAAATAATATTGCCATAGAAACGAAATGCCAAATGACACTTACCACTAGGCAATTTCCCTCTATCTGTTTCAACCACAGTATTTTTAAAACAAAATGGAAATCCAATTTAGATTTTTTTTCAGAAACATTCATAATGACATCCTTTGCCTTTTTCGGGTCCCATATGATGAAGAAAGTCATATACGATTTGTCTAACTTATACAAATTTTACTTAAACAAGATCAAATACTTATATGAATAAAAATTATCATAACGTATTGTCAAGTATCAAACTGTCAAATTGTAAGACAGAACATGGGGCTGGGCATGGTGGCTCATGCCCCTAATCCCAGCACTTTGGGAGGTAAGGCAGGTGGATAACTTGAAGCCAGGGGCTCAAAACCAGCCTGGCCAACATGGCAAATCTCCTCTCTATTAACCAAAAAAAAAAAAAAAAAAAGAATTTAACTATTTCACTTGTCAAAAAGGAAAACGCATATACTATACATAAAAAAGGTCCAGAATACTGGCTACTAATGGGATGGGAGGAAGGGAAGAACAAGAGTTTTCCCTATGTTTTTTCATTTCTTCAATGAACATGTAATTTTTATGATAAAATGTGGAGTTATATACTTTAATTTTACAGGAATAATTTTTAAAGTGTTAATTATTCCCAGTGTTAAAGAGGTTATAGGGAAACAGATATTTTCTTTCACTGTTATTTTGACTATAAACAGGTACAGCCTTTTGGAACACAATTTCAAAATATCAAGATTTCCTACACAAATTTTGCACAAGCACACATCAATAAAATATAAAAATAGTTAACAACTAGGCCAGGCACAGTGGCTCACACCTGTAATCCCAGCACTCTGGGAGGCTGAGGGAGGTGGATCAACTGAGGTCAGGACTTTGGGACCAGCCTGGGCAACATGGGGAAACCCCATCTCTACTTTTATGTAAAAATAAAAAAAATTAGCCAGGCATGGTACACACCTGTAATCCCAGTTACATGGGAGGCTGAGGCACAAGAATAGCTTGAATCCGGGAGGCAGAGGTTACAGTGAGCCAAGATCACATCACTGCACTCCAGCCTGGCTGACACAGAGACTCGGTCCCAAAACAAACAGAAAAACTAGCGAACAACTATCTGCAAGCCAGTATTATGGAAATACTTTAAATGCCTATCAATAGGAGAATGGTTAAATTATGATATATACATCCATGCTAAGAAATATGTTTAAAAGAATGTAGAAATCTGTATGTACTAACATGAAAAGAGAATCAGTAAAGATGTCAATTCTCCCCAAATTGATCATGGGTTTTAACACAATTCTTACCCAAATCCCACTAAGACTTTTTTATACATATAGACAAGCCCCCTTCTAAATTTAGTGGAATAGCAAAAGAATTAGAATATAAAATAGTTTTGAAAAAGAGTGAGAGAAATCACTCTGATAAGACTTCTAGAAATAAATCAAACACCTTCAACTGATTTTGGATAAAGGTGTACATACAGGACAATTCAATGGAGAGAGAACAGTTTTTTCAATAAATTATGATGAAACATTGGACATCCATAGGCAAAAAAAAAAAAAAGTACTTCAACCTAAACTTCATACTGTACACAAAAAATAATTAAGAATGGATCATGGATTTAAATGTAAAAGGCTACAACTTTAAACTTTTAGGAAAAAACATGAGAGAAAACCTTTACGATCTGGGCAAAGATGTTTGTCTTTCTTCTTTTGAGAAGAGTTTCACTTTGTCACACGGGATGAAGTGCAGTGGCCTGATCTTGACTCAATGCAACCTCTACCTCCCAGGTTCAACCAATTCTCCTGCCTCAGCCTCTTGAGAAGCTAGGATTACAGGTTTGCACCACCATACCCAGCTAAATTTTTTTTTTTTTTTTTTTTTTAGTAGAGATAGGTTTTACCATGTTGACCAGGCTGGTCTCGTACTCCTGACCTCAAGCAAGCCACCTGCCTCTGCCTCTCAATGTGCTGGGATTATAGGCATGAGCCACCACACGTGACCAACTTCTTATGAGATAAAAACACAGGCCACGTCTGGGGACTCACCACTATAATCCTAGCACTTCACCTTGACCTCCTGGGTCAGCCTTGACCACAGCCTTACCTCATGGGCTCAAGCAATCCTCCCATCTCAGCCTTCCGAGTAGGTGGGACCACAGGCAAGCACCACCAAACAAAGATACTTTTCAAAATTTTTTGTAGAGATGGGGTCTCACTATATTGTGTATGCCGGTCTTGAACTCCTGGGTTCAAGTAGTCTTCCCACCTTGGCCTCCCAAAGCATCAGGATTACAGGTATGAGCCACTGCACCTAGCCTGAAAGACACTACTAAGGGACTGAAAAGGTAAGACACAGACTGGGAGAATCGTATATCTAATAAAGGTCCTGTACCTAATATACAAAGAACCCTTAAAACTCATTATTAAGAAAACAGGCAGGGTGAGGCAGCTTACCCCTGTAATCCCAGCACTTTGAGAGGCCAAGGTGGGCAGATCACTTGAGTTCAGGAGTTCAAGACCAGTCTGACCAACATGGCAAAACCCCATCTCTACTAAAAATACAAAAATTAGCCAGGCATGGTGGCAAGCACCTGTAATCCCAGCTACTTAGGAGGCTGAGGCAGAAGAATTGCTCAAACCTGGGAGGTAAAGGTTGCAGCAAGCCAAGCTTGTGCCACTGCACTCCAGCCTGGGTGACAGAGCATGACTCCACAGACTGGGCGTGGTGGCTCACGTCTGTAATCAACACTTTGGGAGGCCGAAGCAAGCATATCACTTGAAGTCAGGCATTCAAAACCAGCCTAGCCAACATGGTGAAACCTCGTCTCTACTAAAAATACAAAAAAATTAGCTGGGCATGGTGGCAGATGCCTGTAATCCCAGATAGGAGACTGAGGCAGAAGAATCGCTTAAACCTAGGAGGCAGAGATTACAGTGAGCCGCCAAGATTGAGCCACTGCACTCCAGCCTAGGTGACAGAGTGAGACTGTCTCAAAACAAAACAAAAAAAACAAAACAAAACAAAAAAAGAAAACAAAACTAACACTGGGTCAAAGAAATGAACAGTCACTTCTCCAAAGAAAACATATAGATGGGGCTCAGCGCAGTGGCTCACACCTATAATCCCAGCACTTTGGGAGGCTGAGGTGGGCAGATCACTTGAGGCCAGGAGTTCAAGACCAACCTGGCCAATTTAATGAAACACTGTCTCTACTAAAAATACAAAAATTTGCCAGGCATGGTGTTGGGTGCCTGTAATACCTGCTACTCAAGAGGCTGAGACACAAGAACTGCTTGACCCCAGGAAGCGAAGGTTGGAGTGAGCAAAGATTACACCACTGCACGTCAGCCTGGGGAACAAGCAAAACTGTTGAAAGAAAAGAAAGAAAATACACAGATGGCACATGAAAAGATGCCCAACATCATTAGCCATTAGAAAAGTACAAAGTATTTGAGGAAATAATTTTAAGAAATAGGAAATAATTTAAAAAAAGAAAAATGCCGGGCCAGGCACGGTGGCTCACACCTGTAATCCCAGCACTTTGGGAGGCCGAGGTGGGTAGATCACCTGAGGTCAGGAGTTTGAGACCAGCCTGGCCAACATGGAGAAACCCCATCTAAAAAAATTAAAAAAAAAAAAAAAAAGCCAAGTAAAATCACAATGGAATAGAAGAACAGCTAAAAATGTAAAAAGTGGTAATAATGAATGCTGCAGAGAAACAATCACATACATTGCTGGTGGGAATGTAAAATGGTACAGACACTCTGAAAGTGTGGCACGATCCTTTTGTAGTTCATAAGCTTATGATGACGTGTGATGACACTGGGTTTTCACACTCGTCTGAGACGTGCCTCCCTCAAATCTTATTACAATGTCAGTATATTACTCATCTGATGTGGAAAATAAAACGATTATAGTGCAGTTTCTTATAAAACTAAACATTTACATTCTATTCTTGGGTATTTATCCCAGAGAAATGAAAAATTAAACTCACCTAAAACCTTGTCCATGAATGTTCACAGCAGCTTTACTCATAGTGACAAAATAGTGAAAATCTGAATGTCCTTCAATGAGAAAATGTTTGAACTCTGGTACAATCACACAATGGAACACTCAACAATTTAAAAAATGAACTACTGCAACAACAATTTAGATAGATCTCAAGGGAATTATCCTTTGTGAAAAAAGTCAACCTCAAATTGTTATATATTACATTATTCCATTTATGTAACATGCTCAAATGTCAACACTATAGAGATGGAGAACAGACAAGTGGAACAGGAACAGTGGTGGGTGTGGTGGTGGGTGTGTGTGTGGGGGGGTGCAGATACGAAGAACAGGGAGTTCCTTTACAGTAATAGTTCTAAATCTTGATTGTGGTGGTGGTTATAGGAATATATGTATGGCATGAAATTACACATACAAATGCACAAATGAATAGATTTTTAAAAAAGTGAAAACTAAGTTTTGTAATTTACTTAACAGTAATGTACCAATATAAATTTCATGGTTTTGATATTGAAGTACAGCTATGTAAGATATCGCCATTGAAGGAAGCTGAGTGAAAAGCCCACAGGACTCTGTACTATTTCTTGCAACTTCCTGATTCTATAATTATCTCAAAATAAAAAGGATCAGAATATATTCATGAAGAAAAAAGAGCAAATTACAAAATAAAACAAAAACTTGAAAAACGTGTGTAATTTTCTTTTTTTCTACTGTTCCTGTGGAGCAGGGCTACCCTACAGGCAGTGTGCCGAGAGCAGCATGTGTAATTAGTAAACACGTTTTGTATAAGCATAGAAAAAAGTACATAAGAATATATACCAAGTTGTTATCTCTGGGGAAATGAAAATATGAGAGACAGGAGTGGGAGGGCAGGCAGAGGCTGTACCTTTTAATTTTATATATTTCTAAATTGTTTGACCTTTTTCTAAGAGGGTTTTTTGTTTTTTGTTTTTTTTCGAGACGAGTCTCACTCTGTTGCCCAGGCTGGAGTGCAGTGGCGCAACCTCAGCTCACCATGACCTCCACCTCCCAGGTTCAAGCGATTCTCCTGCCTCAGCCTCCTGAGTAGCTGGGACTACAAGCACGTGCCACCACACCCAGCTAATTTTTATATTTTTAGTAGAGACAGGGTTTCACCATGTTGGCCCTCGAACTCATGACCTCAGATGATCCACCCGCCTCAGCCTCCCAAAGTGCTGCGATTAGAGGCGTGAGCCACCACGCCTGGCCTCATTTTTTTTTTTTTTTAAAGGTCTACCTGACAGGAATGTACATGATAGGTTAGGAGATCTATCTAAAGGCTGGGACATTCACTAGGCGACTAGGCAAAACATAATGCAAACTTTAGTGACATACTGGACGTTGGAACTTATTCAAAGTAAAGAATCAAGAACAAGAGGTTCCTAGACATAGCTACTGGACAATGTTAATGCCCCATTAAACCCAGATTAGAAATTTTAAATGAGTGATTCAAGTAAAGGAGAGAGAGAAATTAAGTTGGAATAAAGAAGGATAGGAGGAAATAATACATTCAGTTTGAGCTATGTTTTAAGTTCCACTGAAGCATCCAAAAGGAAGTATTTGGTAAGTGGCTGGGGATACAGATCTTTGTCTACAACAGAGTCATCAGGAAAGAGGTGATAACTGAAGTTACAGGAGTGGGCAGAACATTTAGCAAAGGAGATTAAAAAGGAGTATTTTAAGAGGTGGGAGGAAAACAAGGGCTGACTTTTTTCTTTTTGGAGTCTCCTTCTGTCACCCAGGCTGGAGTGTGGTGTTACCACCTTGGCTCACTGCAACCTCCACCTCCCAGGTTCATGTGATTCTCCTGCCTCAGCCTCCTGAGTAGCTGGGATTACAGGCATGCACTACCACGCCTGGCTAATTTTTTTGTATTTTAGTAGAGATGGGGTTTCACCATGTTGCCCAGGCTGGTCTCTAACTCCAGACCTCAGGTGATCCACCCACCTTGGCCTCCCAAAGTGCTGGGATTACAGGTGTGAGCCATCACACCCGGCCAAAGCTGAATATTGTCATGGAAGCCAATCACAATACAGTTGCAAGGAAAGAATGGTCAATGATGTCAAATACTAGGGTGAAGTCAAGATAAGGACAGAAAAGTGCCCACTCTGTCTGACAATTATGTGATCCTGTTTACCTGATAGATTGGGCAGGGTGGAAACCAGCTTAAAGCTAAGTGAGGCATTATTGGTAGGCAAAGAAAATAGTGAGAGATATTACATATTCATAAAAGAAGTCTGGCTGTCATAAAAAAGAATGGAAGTCTGAAACATGCTACAACATGGACAAACCTTTAAAATACGCTAAGTAAAACAAACCAGACATAAAAGAATACTGCATATATTGTATGTTTACTTATATGACGTACCTAGAATAGGCAATTTCATAGAGACAGAAACTAAAATAGAGGTTACCAGGAGCTGAAGAAGGGGAGTTATCACGTAAGGGGTACAGAGTTTCTGTTTGGAATAATAAAAAAGTTCTGGAAATAGTGGTAATGGTTGCACTACATTGTGAATGTACTTAATGCCACTGATTTATACACTTAAAAATAGTTAAAAATGACAGCCGGGTGCAGTGGCTCACACCTGTAATCCCAGCACTTTGGGAAGCCAAGGTGGGTGGATCACCTGAGGTCAGGAGTTTGAGACCAGCCTGGCCAACACAGTAAAACCCCATCTCTACTAAAAACACAAAAATTATCCAGGCATGGTGGTACATGCCTGTAATTCCAATTAATCTGGGGGCTGAGGCAGGAGAATTGCTTGAACCCAGGAAGCGGAGGTTGCAGCGAACCAAGAGTGTGCCACTGCACTCCAGCCTGGGCAAAAGAATGAGACTCTGTCTCAAGAAAAAGAAAAAAATAGATAAAAGGACAATTTTTATATTATATATATTTTACCATAATAAAAGAAGTCTGTCTGGAAAGAGAAAGAGACAAGATAGCAGCAAGAGATTCAAGCAGGATTGGGGGAAGTTCTTCTTCTCTTCAATGACATGGAGGACTTAACCTTCATATGGAAATATTTCTTCTTCTTCTTCTTTTTTTTGGGACAGAGTCTCACTCTGTCACCCAGGTTGGAGTGCAGTGACACGATCTCAGCTCCAGGCATGTGCCACCAGTCCCAGCTAATTTTTGTATTTTTAGTAGAGATGAGGTTTCACCATGTTGGTGGCCAGGCTGGTCTCAAACTCCTGGCCTCAAGTGATCCACCCACCTCGGCCTCTCAAAGTGCTGGGATTACTGTTGTCAGCCACTAAGCCTGACAGGAAATACTTATATCTTGGTCCCAATCACTGATGGAAAGAAAAGACCCTTATTATTCATTAGTGGTCAAACTTATAGTAGTACCCTCATAGCACGGACTTAGAAACTAGTATTATGGAAATACATTAAGCATTATATTTAACTTATGAACAATACTGAATCATCTATTCATATTCTTCAAATTGACAGAAACTCTTAGACTTAACTAGTTAAGAAAAAAAGAGCACATGCACAATGGCAGTAGAACTTTTAAATTTTATATTGAATATTGACAATGAAAAATAAACAAAACAAAATAAAAACTTTTAAGTTACCTAGGGATAAACTCAAAATGAGAAATTCAAAAGTAAAAACTATAAAATGCATAGGAATAAATTTTAAAAAGATGCCTAGAAACTACATGAAGAAAACTATAAGTCATTATTGAGGGACATAAAAGAAAATGTGAATAAAGAAACCTAAGCTTCCAAGTGGAAAAATGCAGAATCATAAAGATATACAGTTTCTCCAAATTAATCCATGAATTAAATAAAATTTTATAAATTTAATTTGTATAAAGTTGTAAATATATATGTTATTTAAAATTATGTAAAATTATAAAATTAAATTTCATTTATGGATTAAATAACATAAATTAATCCATAAATTAAATCTCAATCATGTTGAGAATTAGAATCTAACAAAAATGATCTTAGAGTTTATTTAGGATAATTAGGCAAGCACAGTCAAGGAATTTAAAATTGTAAAGCCTTAGTGATAGAAACAATTATATTATCTGGTGATAATAGCATCAGACTAGACAAATAGATTGAAGCAGAACAGAAAGCTCTCAAATAGGTTTAAGAATATGTAAGAATTTAGTATATTATAAAGATAGCATTTTGGCCAGGTACAATGGCTTATGCCTGTAATCCCAGCACTTTGGGAGGCTGAGGTGGGTGGACCATTTGAGCCCAGGAGTCCAAGACCAGCCTGAGCAACATGGTGAAACCCCATCTCTACTAAAAATACAAAAATCAGCCGGGCTTGGTGATGTGTGCCTGTAGTCTCAGCTACTTGGGAGGCTGAGGTGGGAGGACAGCTTGAGCCTAGGAGGTAGAGGCTGGAGTGACCCATGCTCACACCACTGGACTCCAGCCTGGGCAACAGAGCAAGACCTTGTTAAAAAAAAAAAAAAGAGGCAGCATTTCAATTAGTAGAAAAGGTTAGATGTTCCATAAATGGGACTTGTACGCTTCGGCTAGTATTTAGGAAAAAAAGTAAGTTATGTATTTATCTTATACTTAAGGTTCTATTCTAAAAAGTAGATAAACATTTAAATATTTAAAATACTATTATGTATTAGAAGAAAATATGGTTTGCTATCTTGGGGGTAGGGAAGATCTTTTAAACAGTTATAATACCAAAGACAAGAATCATATAGAAATGACTAATAAATATGAAGTTTCTGTATGTCAGAAATACCATAAAATCAAAAATTAAAGGACTTTCTGGGCATGATAGATAAATGCTATTTGATAAGTCCTCCTACTACTATAACCAGAGAACTAGTCCTCCTACAACCAAAAAGCAAATGAAACAACTGTTTTCAGACACTGAGCAACAAGTAGTATAAGACTGTGGGATCTCCGTGAGAAGGTACAATTGTCCCTGGCTTTCTGCTTAAGGCAAGCCAAAGATAGCAGTCTTCCTGAGCTGTGGAGACATGCCGAAGTCTGAGGAGGTTAAGACAGCTGGAAATTGCAAAGCGTAACTGGAGAAGAGGGTGCTCCACAGAAAAATATCAAGATCTGCAAGGGTTCCCTTTATTCTCTGGCTGAATAACTACTAAGCTGCACAGGCGTAGGATGAGACTCCAGGATGCCAGGCAAAGGTCCTATAACCTGAACAACTATCAGAGCCCACAAAAGTTGGCTATAGGGGGAGATTTCTCAGTTTTTCTTTGTAAATTTGTATCTAGATTGTGGGGTCCAACTGAGTCTTCTAAAACTTCGGGCTCTCAGGTTCCATGACACATGTTCTACCTATATCCATCCCAAAGATGGCTTCTTACTGGAGTTGATTTTGGTTTTAAGAGCACTAGAGGAGAAACTCGCTATGAAATCTTTGGGAAAGGGAATCTCATCATGACTAGCTTGGTGTCACCTATTGGTTCAGACTATGCAGTTCATTTCAAATAAGATCAGGCACATTTAGGGTTGTACAGTCACAGACTATGCAGCTCATTTCAAATTTAACTAAATATTAAATAGTAAGGCCTCTGCCAACTTTGTTAACTCTGGCAAAAAGTTTGGGTTGTATTTTTCAGAAGGGATTTATCTGTATGACTTTCTCCTTTAACTGACATAGAATCCTGTGGTCCTTTTGGGACTGCCAAATAACTCCAACTACTTAAAAGTTGTGGCCTTCCCTGATTATTAATGTTCTTTTCAAATGCTATTTAAACATGAACAGAGGTTCTGAGATTGATCTAGTACTTACATGGTAGCCGGAAGGCACAAGGGCTTAACTCTATAATTGGTGTACAGTCTACTGTCATCACTTAAGAACAAGACTGATTCCTCTGATACATACTGCCTATGTCCAGAGGCGTTTTGTATGGAGCGTTACTTATATTCCGGTTTTTGCCTAATGACCCTAATCTTACTGCTAAGTATTCTGGCTACATACAATATAGTTCACGGGCTAAATATATGACAAATAAAGAGTGAGCCAATGAAGTCAGTGTAAAATGTTACAGAAATATGCTCATATGCAGTATGATATTATGTGTGAAGGATCTGCATAGAAAGAGTTAAAATAATGTTAACCAGACATACCATTCTACTATTTTAGACTAACTTTAATACTAACTTAGTAAAATTTTACAAAATAAAAATTTTTAAGTAGAGAATAAAGTCCACATGGACTTTGTTACTATTTTTATTTTTTGTTTCTTGAAACAGGGTCTCACTCTGACAACCAAGCTGGTGTGCAGTGGCACACTCATGGCTCACTGCAGCCTTGAACCCCTGGGCTCAGTGATCCTCCTGCCTCAGCCTCCCAAGTAGCTGGGACTACAGGTGCATACCACCATGCCCACCTAATTTTTAGATTTTTTTGTAGAGACAAGGTCTCTAGCCAGGGCTGGTCTTGAACTTCTGGCCTCAAGAGATCCTCCTGCCTTAATTTTCATATCCTTAATTTTCCCCCAAAGCATTAGGATTACAGGAGTGAGTCACTGCACCCAGCTCAGACTTTGTTACTATTAATTAAAAAGAGAGGTGGGATCATATTTGGCTGAAACAACGAAGTTTTAAACAGAAATATTATTTCATGTATTATTATCTGATAGTAGGAAATATTTTATATGTGCCTTTAATTCCTCAATGTCTTTCTAGACGTCACCATTTCATATCACACGACACTACTAACCCTTAAGAGACCTATTCAGAAGTGTCCTATTCTCTCATCCACTGGTTAAGGATGGGGAAAAGTCAGCCATCTAGGTTGTCTACTGCTACTACCAAGACATTATTTACTACTTCTTGGGGGGAAAAAAAAATCTCTCCTACTCTAAGGGCTGTTTTTTTTTTTTTTTTTTTTTTTTACTATGCCAGAAGTTGAAGACTAGGAGCCAGATTTGGCCTGCAGATAGACGTTTTCATTTGGCCAATGGAGTTAAAAAATATTAAACTATTTGCAAGTATGTAAAAAAATTGAGAAATGTCACATAAAAAGTCCAGATTTTCAGCTTCTCTTGAAAAATATCTAGCAACCCTGGATACTCATTTTTTTAGGACAACAATCAGATGAAGTAAAAAGGACATGCTGCTTTAGATGGAATATGTACTCTTCCTGTTTACCACAATCTCACCTGGCCCACCTTAGTAATTTACATTACTTGTTTGGCCCCTGCAGGACACCTGAGTTTCAAATCTGTGTTCTCCACCTTTAGTCACCATTATTAACTGATTCTCATTCACAAAGACTTATGCATCTGGCACAATCATGCTCTCTGCTCCAAATCCCTCCCCATCCTAGTGAGTTACTTTCTTGTTCACATGCACAACCTATCCAAATCCCTGAAAATCTTTGTGCCAATAGTTTGCACCTTTGTTCCAGCCAAAGCCATCCATGGCTATACCCAGAATGTTGTCTACTGAAAACTGCTTCATCTCTGAAACTTTCAACTCCAAATATTCTACTTTCTTATCACAGCCTTGTATCTGTCCAGTTTTTTCATTCTCTCTTACCTCAAGAAAACTGCCAGGCCCATTAATTTCTATCTCTCATCATATTAAGCCTCTCCTGGCATTAGTTTCATGCATAATCAGATCCATGTTTTAAAAACTAAGGTAATACAGAACAATATACCCAAGCTAGCTATAGGATCATTGTTGTATAGCTTCCTGAATCAGCAATTTTACTTGAAGGAGAGGGAACGTAATTTGGTAAGAAATTTGAAGCATGTTAAAGTACAGATAAGCCTAATGAAAAGTTTGCATAAATTTTTAAGATAAAACACAAATTGCCAAGGAAGTTTCAAGCTTTTTTGGAGCTGCTTTGAAAGATATTCCCCCAAACTGGAGACTATACAGTCACAATCCTCTGCAACAAAGCGTCCTTTAGTGACAAGGTTTGAGATGCCTAACTTCAACCTTTTTTTTTTTTTGCTAATACCCTCAATTCCCAATCTTTCCAGCACATCCACAAAACAAAATCTCAATCCTGAATCAATTTTATCATCTGCCTTTTCAGTTTCCTAACTTGATTTGATAAGCACTGACAAAAATCACAGAACTGTGCCAACAAAAGCTGGCAAAAGCCATCTTCAGCTGGACCCTCAAAAGCTGCTCAACAGAGTTCTGAAATGTCCCTAATTGGCTCCTTTTTCAATTTCCCACAAAAATAATTCACTTACTGATATTTTTCTTCAAATTCCTTCTCCCACTTTTAATCTTAGCAAAAGACCCTGTTTCCTACTTTACAGAGAAATAAGATGCTACTTAGGCAGAAACTTTCTAAATATCTATCTTCCAACCTCCATAGGCATTTCATATCCTTAATTTTCTTCTCTTTGACCTATACAAAGGTCTCCTCTGTCCAACTGCCTTCATCCCCTCAACATATTGTCTACTTCCTTTTCGCCTTCACAGGCAACTCTCAATCTATACTTTCTTGCTTCCCATTCATTCATAACCCCTGCAGTCTGGCTTTTTATTCTACCACTTCGCCAAAATAGTTCTTCTAATAACCATCCTCTTTGGTCTTCTCTGTAGCACCTGACCTGTTGGTAACTTTCCCTTTTTGAAATCCTCTTCTCTTGGTTTGCATTATATATTATTCTCTCCTGATTTTTCTTTCATTCTGGCCACTCCTTCATATTCACCTGTTATCTTAAATATTCAATTTGTCAGGTCTATTCTTAACCCACATCCTCTCTTAAACTAAACAGTGATTCTTAACTTTTTTGGCGTCACACACAACTTTGATAATCTGATAAAATCTACAGTCTTTCTACCCAGTAAAATATACAACCATATTTTACATACAACATCAGAGGGTTCAAGGAATGTATTCTCCCTATTTGAGCTCATCTACTCATATTTTTACATGCTGGTGATCTGAAAAATAATCGTATTTATAGTGTAAATTCTTTTCTGAGGCCAGGTGCAAGAGCTCACGCCTGTAATCCCACCACTTTGGGAAGCCGAGGCGGGTGGATCATTTGAGGTCAGGAGTTTGAGACCAGCCTCGCCAACATGGTGAAAGCCCACCTCTACTAAAAATAAAAAATTAGCTGGGCGTGGTGACATGTGCCTGTAATCCCAGCTACTTCGGACGCTGAGGCAGGCGAATCGCTTGAACCTGGGAGACAAAGGCTACTGTAAGCTGAGATCACACCACTGCACTCCAGCCTGGGCTGTGTCTCAAAAAGAAAGAAAAAAAATTGTTTTCTGAGCTTTGGGCCTGTATACAGCTAACTACCTACTGTAAGTCTTCACTTAGATGTCCTACCCCAATACAACATATGAAGTTGAACTCTGCTATCTTTTCCCCAAACTGCTCCTCCTATATTTCCCATATTAGTCAATGGCACAACCTGCTGCCCAAGTTAGAATTTTGGATGTCATTTGATTTATTCATCCTTCGAAAAATGGAAATTTCTCTTAGTTGTAAAAGTATTATGTGCTCACTAAAAAATTCAAATACCTAAGTACAAACAAGTAAAAACTATCCTCAATTTCTCCCTTTAGTAATTCAATTCCATGGCAACAACTGGGCTAAACAGTGACTGACTCCTAGATGGGGTACCAGTTCATTGGCCCCCACAACATAGCCCATGTCACTCCTTTATACAAATATACCTAATTTATTACCTAAGTCTACCGTTTTGATAGCTAAGCAATATTCCATCATATAGATGTGTCATTTTTTAAACAATTTCCTATTGTTGGATATTTAGAATGCTCTGTTTTTGTAATTATAAGCAATGCTGCAAAGAACATTTATACAGGTACCTTTATAAACTTGTATGTAGTCCCTAGAAGTGAAGTTGCTTAGCCAAAGGAAATGAACATTTACAGTCCTCTAAAATGTTTGTACTAATTTATGTTTTCACCAAGAGCCTAAGTGCTTGATACCATCTTAAATTCTCCATCCTTTACCCATACCCCCAACTTCTAGTCATTTATGAAATATCAATTCTACCTCCTCAGTAACTCTATACCCTGTCTTCACCTTTTTACTCCTATTGATACTGACCTTAGTTTAGACTGTCAGTATTTTTAACTGGGAATGCTGTCAATAGTTTCTTTACTGGTCTCTATCTTATTCCCCTCCTCCAATCCATTCTTCAGATAGGTTTCAGATGATCTTACTAATCCCTGATATGTCCCTTTCTCCTTCTAAAGGTTTGGTATGACATACTAGGCCTTTCATGACTTAGCCCCTCTACCTTTAAAATCTTGTATCTCACTACCAAATGTAGTTCCACTATGCATCCTAGTCATATTTAACTACCTGCACTTCCTTATCCAAGGCACCTTCATTTACTTTTGCATTTGTGCTATCTGCCAGGAACTTCTCCCCCACTGTTTTCCACTTGACTATTTCATTGCCACAGTAAGTAGCTATTATAATCAACATTCTTCAAAATTCAGTTCAAAAGTCATTTCCTCTTAGGAAGAATTCCCTGCTTCCTATACCAGAAAAAAATATGGAAAACATAAAAGATGAAAACAAAGACAATCCTAACCCCATGTTACAGAAACAACCACTATTATCACTCTGGTGTGTTTCCTTCTAGCCTTTTTTGTACGTATATGCATTTCTTTTTTAAAAAGCATGACTGAGATGAAATAAACATCTCTGTGCTCTGCTTTTCTCACTTAACATTGTGAGAATTTTTTGGTCATTAAGTTTTTCAAAAAAGAGCTTTAAATCTGTACTTAATAATTAATTATAAAGATAGCACTTTAATATCATCCCCTTTAATATCATCCCCTTTACATCAACTATTCAGGTTAAATAAATCCTTGCTAATATAAATAATATCATTAATACCTTTGACTACAGCTCTGATTAGGATTACAATCTTACCACATGCTAAGTACTTACATGCACTATTTTATTTAATCCTCACAACAACCCTCTGAGGGGAATACTATTATTCTTATTTTACAGATGGAAAAGCAGAGACTAAGGGATTTGCTCAAAGTCACATCGCTATTGAGTGATAGGGCCAATATTCAAATCCAAGACTACCTGACAATAAAGTCTATTCACTCAACAATTTTTCAGTCTCTCAGTGTTGCCAAATAGCTTTCCAGAAATGTCTCACAATTTTATACTGCCAACAGCAGTATGTGAGTGCACCTGCCTCACTACCATTATGTCTACTAAAAATTTTAGCTGGCCAGGCATGGTGTCTCACGCCTGTAATCCCAGCACTTTGGGAGGCCAATGCAGGTGTATCATGAGGTCAGGAGTTCAAGACCAGCCTGGCCAACATGGTGAAACCCCACCTCTACTAAAAATCCAAAAAAATTAGCCAGGTGCAGTGGTGCATGCCTGTAATCCCAGCTACTCAGGAGGCTGAGGCAGGAGAACCACTTGAACCTGGGAGGTGAGCCAAGATGGCAACACTGTACTCCAGCCTGGGCGACAGATCAAGACTCCGTCTAAAAAAAAAAAAAAAAAAAAAAAAGATATCTCTTTCAATTGCATTTCGTTTTCTTTTTTTTGAGACCAAGTCTTGCTCTATCGCCCAGGCTGGGATGCAGTGGCACTATCTTGGCTCGCTGCAACCTCCGCCTTCCCAGTTCAAGCAATTCTCATGCCTCAGCCTCCCAAGTAGCTGGGATTATAGGCGCCCACCACCACACTCAGCTGATTTTTGTATTTTTAGTGGATATAGGGTTTCACCATGTTGGCCAGGCTGGTCTCAAACTCCTTACCTCAGGTGATCCACCCACCTCGTCCTCCCAAAGTGCCAGGATTACAGGCGTGAGCCACCACGCCTGGCCCAACTTCATTTATTTGATTACTAGTGCAACAGAATACTTATTCATGTTTGTTATTTAATTTTTGTCTTCTGTGATTTGTCCATCTGCCCTCTGCTTACTTTCCTATTAGTATCTTCTGGGTTTGTCTTACTGTTTTACATAAGCTCCTTGTAAGTCTGCCCTATGTTCTAAGTCAGCCATCAGCAGGTCAAGTGCCTATTAACGCTCTTGCTTATCACTTGCTATACACAGTCTTTTTTAGACATCTGTGAGCTCACCAAAAATTCCACTGCCAGAATTCTGGATGATTAACTTTAGGTGTTTTCATGAAACAATAATGGATAATTGACCCAACAAGGGGCATTTCCACTCTCTAATTTCCAATGTATAATAAGCAGAGCAAAGTATATTCTTTCAGCCCAAACGAGAATGAACAAAAATGGAAGTCTCATCTCCTTAATGATACATGCATGTTCTGGTTACATACAGTTCCCTGAACTTGCCCTGTTTTTTCATTCTTCCATGATATTAAACATTGTGTTCTCTGCTCAGAATGCCTACTTCTTCATCAGTCTTTCTGACTGTCCAGTCCTTCACCTTTTCTCTCCAATTCTCTGCCCCTTCAGACAAACTTAACAGCCATACTACTTACTGCTAAAAATTACAGGATAAAAGTCGTATAATCATACGGATTCTTAGTTTCAGACCACAGTATGCTAGGCAATTCACTCAAATGCCCTTAGCTCCGTCTTCTATTTGTTGAAGGAATTTTAAGAAATCGTTTCCCTGCTTCATTCCTTCAATGTTTTCCCATTTAGGATCAAGTACAAACTCAAGTATGGCACACCAAACCGTCTGATTTGACTCTTGCCTGCCTCCAGGCATTCACCAATATGTACACTTGAACTGCAACCCCAACACCTTGTTTCTTAAACCTATCATGCAATTTCAGGCCTCTGTGCCTTTATATATTGCTGTTCTCTCCACCTGGAACATTTTCTCCTCCACATTCTTTGCCAAGTAATCACCACTGATCTTTCAGAACTCAGCTTAAGAAAACTCTCTTCTGGATGGGTGTGGTGGCTCATGCCTATAATCCTAACACTTTGGGAGGCCGAGATGGGAGGATGGCTTGAGCCCCGGAGTTCCAGACCAGCCTGGGCAACATAGCGAGACCCCCATCTCTGTTTGCAAAAAATGAAAAAGAAAACCCTCTTCCAGAAAGCTTCCTCTAATGCCACTTTTTTTTTTTTTCTTTTTGAGATGGGGTCTTGTGCTATGTTGCCCAAGCTGGTCCTGAACTCCTAAGCTCAAGTGACCCACCCATCTCAGCCTCCCAAAGTGCTAGGAGTACAGGCATGAGCCACCACGGCCAGCCCCACTCTAATTTGGATATACTGTCCTGTGGCACTCTGTGCATGCTTATAGCAATAAAATGTAAGTACTATAATTTTCCTTTTCTGTTTCCCCAACTAAACTAAACTAATCTGGGGCAAAGATCATATCTAATTTGGTATTTATAACATCTATCAGTGCCAGCACATTTAACTACTCAAGGTCTGTTTACAATTGAGTCACTCAAAACTGAATTATCCTCTAAAACATAGGCAGAAAGAAAGAATTTAAAAAAAAAAAAAACTGAACTATTAGCTCATTTAAGAAGCCTTCCCTAACTCTCAGGTTAAGATATTCCTTGCTCTCATCTGATGCACTTCGTACATACTTCTATTACAGCCCTTGTTAAGCTGCATTTTACTTATTTATTTATAGAGACAGGGTCTTGCTGTCACCCAGGATGCAGTGCAGGGGCGTGACCATAGCTCACTGCAGTCTTGAACTCCGGCTTTAGCCTCCCAAGTAGCTAAGACTTCAGGCACTCACCACCACCTCCCAGCTAGTTTGTTAAGTATTTTACACAGACAAGGTCTTGCTATGTGTGCTCAGTCTGGTCACAAACTCCTGGCCTCAAGCAATCGTCCTATTCAGCCTACCAAAGTGTTGAGATTATAAACATGAGCCACCGTGCCTGGTTCCAAGCCGCACTTTAATTGCCTCTTTCCACCAACTGGATTATGAATTACTTGAGGACAGTGACTGTCTTTCCTATCAGTAGATTAAGCAGCTAGCACAGAGTCTGGCATATGTTATTCAATCAACTCATGTATTGAGGAAAACTCCATGCACCAAGGAAGCTCACCATAGTCTACACCTACCCATTTCCCTAAGCTCCATCTAAGGGCCTGGGGCATAGTTGAGTTTTCACATCCCAGGAAAAAACAGTGATGCCTCAGAGTCCAAAGTAATATCCATTTGATTTTTATTCTCACCTCATTTTTCTGTGCCTACCAAGTTTTCAAAAGCAAGCATATATTACTTTTTCATCATTAAAGGCTAATGGAAATCTTTATACAACATACACACTAAAATATATGCTTTCTTTAAAACAAAACAAAACAAAACAAAACAAAAAGACTGGCCTGGTGCGGTGGCTCATGCCTGTAATCCCAGTACTTTGGGAGGCCAAGGCAGGTGGATCACCTAAGGTCAGGAGTTTGAGACCAGCCTGGCCAATATCGTGAAATCCCATCTCTACTAAAAATATATAAATTAGCTGGGGGTGGTGGCGGGCACCTGTAATCCCAGCTACTCAGAAGGCTGAGGCAGGAGAATCGCTTGAACCCAGGAGGCGGCGCTTGCAGTGAGCCAAGATCATGCCATTGCACTCCAGCCAGGGTAACAAGAATGAAACTCCATCTCAAAAAGACTAAGTCATTCAACTGATTCTGCTGTCACTGCTCAAGGCTTCTTTATGCACATAAATTTTAATAATGCTGGCCAGGAGCGCTGGCTCACACCTGTGATCCCAGCATTTTGAGAAGCCTAGGTGGGAGGATTGCTTGAGCCTAGCCTGGGCAAAACAGCAAAACCCTGTCTCTAGCACAGACACAAAAAAAGAGCTTGGCGTAGTGGCAGGTGCCTGGTTCAGTGAACTATGATCACACTCCAGCCTTGGCAACAGAGCAAGATCCTGTCTCAAATAAAAATTTTTTAATAATGCTAACTAATGTTAAATGGATAGAAGATGAACGGATTGATGGAAAGAAAGAGAAATACTCACCATTATACTTAACACTGTTGGCCAAAATAAGGTTTACATCATCTAGAAAGCTCTCCCGACTCTGATACTTGTGTTTGGAGATGTTCTGTGATGAAAATAATCAGGCACTCAGATATACAACACAAAGTCACTTGATTGTAAAAAGGCATTTAGATCAAATCATTCCTCACCTTACGTATGGTCTCTAAATCCATTGGACTGACAATCACTTTGTAATAATCTGGAACAAACTTCTTATTAACTGGGTGATGAAATGGCCAAGACTAGTAAATAGAAAGCGTAGGAAATTAAATGGAAACCACTCTTAAAAACTTCTCTACCTTTGTTGGGTCACAAATATTCCTGAAAAAAAGCTATTGACTCTTTTCCCAGAAAAACACAGTCATACAAAATGTCTATATATAATGTAAGGAGTTCATAGATTTCTTTAAGATTTCTATGCCATGATAGGGTAAGAACACTTGCTCTATAGTCGTATCAAAATTCCTTATTCCCTAGTCCCATGCAGAAGTTTTATAGCATTACACATGTAGAACACACTCCTATAGTGCAACAGGAAACTCAGTTGAGAATTCCTGGGGAGGATCACTGTAACAATAAAAAATCAAAATAAAAGACAACCAACAGTGGCTAATTATCAAAGTGTCATTTGCCTAGAAGCACCTCTAAATCAAAAGCCTTGCATTAGCAAGCATCCTCTCTCTACAGGGCTATTCAGGAGCATTCTTATACTGAATGTCAACAACAGGAAGCAGAAACCTCCCTACATCCAAAGATTCCTGGCCTCTTTGATTTCAATGATAATGTACTCCTAAAAAAAAAGATAATGTACAAATACAGCAAAAAGGTCAATATGTAAAATCACACACCAGTCACAACTGACATAAACCACCCAGACTCCAAAATACATATATATGTAAACCCTATACATCTTTCCTTCCCCTGCACGATCCTCACAATATTTAGCACAGAGACAGCTTACATCTGGAACTGCCATCATTTTCTGGGTGACAATGTTGTCCAGAATGAAAGAAAATGCCACTTGGTCATCATCATCCAGCAAGGGGTTGATAGCTTTCTCTAAACGAGCTAATTTGTCTTCTTTCTGAAATTAAACAAAGCAAAGCCAAGATAGAGGTTTCCCTAAGGTGTGATAACCATAGAAAAATTAAGGGTAATTTAAGGTTCAGCTAGCTATGTATTACCCTTGCCCCAAAAAGTGTAACTCTGAATTATCTACTGAGTGACAACAAGTCAAGATAAATGATATTCCAGGCTGGGCACAGTGGCTCACACCTATAATCCCAGCACTTTGGGAGGCCAAGGCAGGTGGATCACATGAGGCCAGGAGCTCAAGACCAGCCTGGCCAACATGGCAAAACCCCATCTCGACTAAAAATACAAAAAAAAAAAACAAATTAGCTGGGTGTGGTGGCACATGCCTGTGGTCCTAGCTACTCGGGAGGCCGAGGCACAAAAATCACTTGAACCTCGGAGGCAGAAGTTACAGTGAGCCAAGACTGCACCACTGTACTCCAGCCTGGGTGACAGAGCAAGACCCTGTCTCAAGAAAAACCACCACAAAAAGATATTCAAGTAAAAGGGTCAAAAAAGATATGTCAACAACTTCTTTAGGTACTCTACGTACTATTCTTCTAGTTCACCAAAATTTATACATACCTGAATGTCAGTATCATAGCTCACACTCTCACTCTCACACACACACACACACACACACACACACACACACACACACACAAAACATCTTTAGCAATTTAGGCTTTAAGATCATGCTGTTTTTGTTATAAAACTATTGCTGAAAACACTAAACATTATTACTGATTAGTGACTTTTGTATAATGGTGACCTAACCCAATAAATTTATTTTAGACTCTAGTAGGAAAAAGTTTGTATTCCTATTGCTCCAAATCCTCATCAACACTTAGTATTGTCAGTCTTTTTAATTTTAGCCTTTCCAGTGGGTATGTAGTGATATCATGGTTTAAATTTGCATCTCCTCAATAATCAATCAAGTTGAGAATCTTTTCATGTTTATTGGCTAGTTATCCTCTGGTTAAATGCCTACTTCTTCCTCTTTCCTAAAACACTGACTAGTCTCTTAGCTACAGCTAACTTCCTGAAAAGTCACTTTCCTTTGTCCTTTCTAATGAGTTATGGAGGTGCTGGATCTTAATTCTAACTTAATTAATAGTCAAGATGTCCAGAACAAATAATTTTCTTCTATGGGCCCAGTTTTTTCATCTACAAAAGAGACTGGCCTATGAGTTCTAAGTCCCTTCCAACTTTCACATATTAAAGATCTGCTACTCCCACATATACTTTTCCTTCTGTTAAATTCCCTACTTCTCAAACCCTGATATCCCACACCTTCAAATTCCACTGCCTTTCTCTCATTCTAAATGTCTTACCTCTTTGAGTTTTTCATCACAGAGATCCAGCATGGATTGAGAGATCTGAGTCAATGAGTGTTTTGGCCCTGTAGAGGAACATAAGAGGTAGTAAGACCATTAAAAATGGGAGGCAAAGCCGAGTGCAGCGGCTCACACCTATAATCCTAGCACTTTGGGAGGCCGAGGCGGGTGGATCACCTGAGGTCAGGCGTTCAAGACCAGCCTGGCCAACATGGTGAAACCCCACCTCTACTAAAAATACAAAAAAATTAGCCAGGAGTGGTGGCGGGTGCCTGTGATCCCAGCTACTCAGGAGGCTAAGGCAGGAAAATCACTTGAACCCGGGAGGAGGCGGCTTCAGTGAGCCAAGATCATGCCCCAGCACTCCGCACTCCAGCCTGAGCAAGAGAGCAAGACTGGGTCTCAAAAAAAAAAAAAGGGGGGGGGAGGCAAGAGCTGCCAACACTTCTTTATCCTTTTAATATACTTACTTAAGAACCTAATATGTGTCAGGCAGCAGGCTAATTGATGGGTTAGACAGATATACTGGACTTAGGTCCATTTTTCAGTGCCTAAAACAGCAGGTACACAATATGAATAAATAAACTAATTTTAACGCTTTCCTTAATTTGTGTGTAGTACACACAGTAGTACTACTGCTGCCTTTAATACCTTGAAAATGATACTATGGAAGGGCAATGACAATTTCTTTAAGAATGACTGAAGACACCAATGGAAGACTTATAATTTTCTCACACTTAGCATATACAATTTGTGATTGAAATTTTACTGTGTAGAATTTAGTTTGTGGTGTTCTCATAACATCAGGTTAATCCAAAGCCTGTGTTATTAAAGAATCTTTAATACTGATCCATATCACAAGCTTCAGAAAATCCGTGAACGATCTGACCTATCTCCTATACTCTGCTTATGAATGCCCTAATTTAAGCTCATCATAAAGAAACTAAAATATTTTCATCTAGCTAGTAATTCCAATTACTTCTTTTACATACCATTTGCTAGATTGTATTCCTGCCTATCCTTTTGTGTTAGTGCTCCCCCGAGCCTAAACCTCAGTTCTATTCTCAGTTACTAATTACTTAATTCAGCATTCACTTGTTTGTTCATTTAACAGATGTTTAATGATTGTGTACAGTGTGTTCAGTAATGGGAATATAAGGAAAAATAAGACGGACTTCCTGCCTATGAGACTTACTGGTTTAGGCCAGGCACAGTGGTTCACGCCTGTAATCCCAACACTTTGTGAGACTGAGGCATGATGGCATACACCTGTAGTCCCAGCTACTCGGTAGGCTGAGACAGAAGGATTGCTTAAGCCCAGGAGGTCAAGACTGCAGTGAGCCAAGATTCACCACTACACTTCAGCCTGGGTGATCGAGTGAGACTCCCATCTCAAAAAATAGAACAACAACAAAAATATATATATAGCTGCTGGTCTAGTCAAAGAAATGACTTGAAAATAAATTTTTGTGGCCGGGAGTGGTGGCTCACACTTGCAATCCCAGCCCTTTGGGAGGCTGAGGCAGGCAGATTACTTGAGGCCAGGAGTTTGAGACCAGCCTGGCCAACATGGTGAAACCCCATCTCTACTAAAATTAAAAATTAGTACTTCATTCCTTTTTTCTTTGTATTAGTACTTCATTCCTGTTTTTTTCTTAGTATTAGTACTTCATTCCTGGTTTCTTTTTTCTTCGAGACAGGGTCTCACTATGTTGTCCAGGATGGAGTGCAGTGGTGCAGTCACGGCTCACTGCAGCCTCACCCTCCCGAGCTCAAGGAATCCTCCCTCTTACCTTAGTGTCTCAAGTAGCTGGGACCACAGGCGCATGCCACCATGCCCGGCTAATTTTTATTTTTTATTTTGTAGAGACAGAGTCTCACTATATTGCCCAGGCTGGTCTCAAACTCCTGGGCTCAAGTGATCTTCCTGCCTTGGCCTCCCAAAGTGTTGGGATTACAGGCATGAGCCATTGTGTGTATTTCAATAAAGCTGTTTAAATACAAGGTTATTTCTGAAATGTGGCCAGTGGATCCAGCAATTAGAATGTAGCTAGTACGTCAGCTGAAGACAAATACAGGGGTGTGAGGCATAAATGGTAAGTGAAAAAGTGGAGAAGGGTATCTTGAGCATGGTAGTTAAGAGTACAGGCTCCTTCTTAGAGAACCACAGGAAAAAAATAAATAAACAAAATAAATAAAATTAAAAAAAAAAAAAGAGTACAGGCTCTAACTAACCATGTTTTTTTTTTTTTGGAGACAAGAGTCTTGCTCTCTCGCACAGGCTGTGGTGCCATGGTGCGATCTTGGTTCCCTAGAACCTCCACCTCCCAGGTTCAAGTGATGCTCATGCCTCAGCCGAGTGGTGGCTCATGCCTGTAATCCTAGCACTTTGGGGGGCCAAGGTCAGTGGATCAGCCTAGCCAATGTGGTGAAACCCCCTCTCTACTAAAAATACAAAAACTAGCTAGGCGTGGTGAAGCACAGCTATAGTTCCAGTTACTCAGAAGGCTGAGGCAGAAGAATCGCTTGAACCCAGGGGGCGAAAGTTGTAGTGGGCCAAGATTGCACCACTGCACTCCTCCAGCCTGGGTGACAGAGTGAGACTCTGTCTCAAAAAAGAAAATCGGCCGAGCGTGGTGGCGGAGACCAAGGTGGGCAGATCACCTGAGGTCAGGAGTTCAAGACCATCCTGGCCAACACAGCAAAACCTCATTTCTACTAAAAATACAAAAATTAGCTGGGCATGGTGGCGGGCACCTATAATCCCAGCTACTCAGAAGGCGGAGGCAGGAGAATCGCTTGAACCCAGGAGGCAGAGATTGCAGTGAGCCAAGATCGTACTCCTGCACTTCAGCCTGGGCAACACAGAGACTGCATCTCCAAAAAAAAGATCACAGATGTAGGTTAGAGGTGCAGAAGTGCCACTAAAGGTAAAGTCATCTTCCTTTTTTTTTTTTTTATACATGTGCAGGACGTGCAGATTTGTTCAATAGGTAAACGTGTGCCATGGTGGTTTACTGTACACTTCAACCCATCAGCTCATCTTTCTCATTAAAAAAAAATTTTTTTTAAGCTACTTAAACACTACAGATCTGTATGTTCATCTGGAAAATGAGGGTTGTAAGAGTACCCATTTTAAAGATTTCTTATGGTGAAATTTAAAAAATGCGGCCGGACACGGTGGCTCACGTCTGTAATCCCAGCACTTTGGGAGGCCAAGGTGGGCAGATCACTTGAGCTCAGGAGTTTGAGACCAGCCTGGGCAACATGGTGAAACCAACACTTTGGGAGGCCAAGGTGGGCTAATCACTTGAGACCAGGAGTTCACGACCAGCCTGGGCAACATGGCGAAACCCCCATCTCTACCAAAAAAATACAAAAATTAGCAGGGCATGGTGGCAACAGCCTGTAGTCCCAGCTACTCAAGAGGCTACTGGGCAATAGGAGTGAAACCCTGTCTCACAAGGAAAAAAAAAAGACACACAGACAGATTTCTTCCTCTTTTGTCTTCTCAGCTTTTGAGCGCCTCTAACAAATTTGTAGATCAAATCGAAGATTCAGACACAGCGAATACAGTCACAAGTGCATACTCTACACAGGTTCCATCCACACTGAATGTCTCTCTCTTCTAACCTAGGCTCACCTCTTCCACTACTTTCCATGCAACTGTTTCATTGCAATGGACAGACTCCAAATTCTCCAGAGGATATAAGAACTAAAAACAGTGGGAATAAAAAGAAGTGATATTTATTAAATGACTGAAAATGTATATTATCTGATTTTCATACCCACAAATGAATGCACGAATGCACTGTAGTCCTCTCAGTCCAATCCAGTCTGAATTTAGGGCCAGTAAGGAATAAATAAGGATCTGAACAGTGACCTTTGCAGTCATGGGACATGTGATTCTTACCATTGTAGGTTGCACTATTTTTCACAATTAGCTCCAGATGCTCTCTGAACTCTTCCCGAGATGGGTAGAGGCGTTTACGCACATTTTCACGAAGTGTTTGCAGGTCCATTGGCCGAGTGATGATTTTGTAGTAGTCCTTTACAACCTTTGCATTGACTGGAGTGTGGAAAGGATATGTCTGCAAACAAGAGCCAGAACCATATATCAGCAAAGAACACTTGCCAGAGCCAATTCCTGAAGACTCACACATCTTAACCTGTCTATCAACTCTGAAAGGAATCTTTCTAGATGGAGCAAATGTTTCCTCTACTAAACTACTTTAAAAAAAATAAAAAACCACATCCCCCAAAATTCGAGGTGCCTAGACCTATAGATTACTGCCCCCTACTGGAAATCACAGACAGAACAAAGGACCTTAACATCCATACTATAGATATCCAACGCAATGAACTCACATTTGGAAGATCTCTCATGTCATTGATGATGGACTCCAAGATGGATGATAGCGTCACCATAGGGTCTGTGCGGCGCCGATGGATGGACTTATGAGGTCTCTAAGGAGAAACAAGAAATCAGAATGCTTCCTCAGTCCAAAAAAAAAAATCCACATTCTGTCTGGGCACGGTAGCTCACGCCTATAATCCCAGCACTTTGGGAGGCCAAGGCGGGCAAACCACTTGAGGCCAGGAGTTCAAGACCATCCTGGGCAACAAAGAAAAACCCCATCTCCACTAAAAATACAAAAATTAGCCAGGTGTGGTGGCATGTGCCTGTAATCTGAGCTACTCAGGAGGCTGAGGTAAGAGGATCACTTGAACCTGGGAGGCAGAGGCTGCAGTGAGCCAAGATCACACCACTGCACTCCAGCCTGGGTGACAGAGCAAGACTCTGTCTCAAAACAAAAACAAAACCAAAAAAACCCCCCACAAAATCAGCCAAGCACAGTGGCTCACGCCTGTAATCCCAGCACTTTGGGAGGCCAAGGCGAGTGGACTACCTTAGGTCAGGAGCTCGAGATCAGCATGGTCAATATGGCAAATCCTCATCTCTAATGAAAATACAAAACTTAGCCAGGCACAGTGGCTCATGCCTGTAATCCTAGCACTTTGGGAGGCAAAGGCACGTGGATCATTTGAGGTCAGGAGTTCGAAAACAGCTTGGCCAACATGGTTAAACCCCGTCTCCAAAAAAAAAAAAAAAAAAAAAAATACAAGCTGGGCGTGGTAGTGTGCGCCTGTAATCCCAGCTGCAGAAGAATTGCTTGAACCTGGGAGACAGAGGTTGCAGTGAGCCGAGATCACGTCACTGCACTCCAGCCTGGGCAGAGTGAGATTCCATCTCAAAAAAATAAAAAAATCCATTCTCTAACTAGACAAACATGTTTTAGAAATCTTACAGTAAGTGCTCACTTCGGCAGCACATATACTAAAATTGGACCGATACAGAGAAGATTAGCATGGCCCCTGTGCAAGGATGACACGTAAATTCGTGAAGCGTAAAAAGAAAAAAAATTTAGAAAAAAAAAAAGAAATCTTACAATGAACAGTACTCATAATTCTCAGGGCAAGGCAAATGGAGAATCTAAGGCTATCAGAGCCACAGCATACACGGCCAGGGGAATCAATGAGAACCCACTTAATCAGAAGGAAGCAACGCCCACACTCACATTCAAATAGTCACAATGAACAGTGGTTCCAACTCGCCGTTTTTTCTTTGGAGGAAGCTGCTGTTTAGGAAACTTGAGAACCAGAGATTTTCTTCGAACTTCATCCGCACTGCAATCAAAACACTTTCATAAGATGCAGCCCCGATTTCTAGTCCCCAGGAAAAAAAAGCAACTATAATACAAAAAGTCCAACGTACCTAAGAATGAGCCTAGGGAGGAAAAAGCCAAACCAAAGGCCAGACATCCACCTTCTAAGGCTCAGATCAGGCAAGCCCTCGTAGGCTCTCCAAATTAATAAATAACTAAGTCACAACTTTACCTCAGTTTCCTATTAGGAAGATAAGGAAACCAGACTAAAGAATTTCAAGAATTGAGTTCCAACATTCTATCTTTTCTTTTTTTGAAATGTAGTTTCACTCGTTACCCAGGCTGGAGTGCAATGGCACAATCTCAGCTCACTGCAACCTCCACCTCCCAGGTTCAAGTGTGTCTCCTGCCTCAGCCTCCCAAGTAGCTGAGATTACGGGTGTTTGCTACCACACCTGGCTAATTTTTGTATTTTGAATAGAGACAGGGTTTCACCATGTTGATCAGGCTGGTCTCAAAAACCTGAGCTCAGATGATCCACCCACCTTGGCCTCCCAGTGCTGGGATTACAGGTGTGAGCCACCATGCCCAGCCCCAACATTCTATCTCAAAGATTAAAAGGCTAGTACACCTAACTCATTCAGAATGGAAACAAGAAATTAAAAACTGGTTTGAAAAAAAAAAACAAACTAGTTTGGGCTTCCCTCAATCATCAAAGCTTATTCACCTTCTTCTCTTACACTATAAGGGATCAAGGTGTCACATTTTCCTCTTCTTCATTTTTTAAAATTTAAAACTGTTTTTTTAGTAACAGAAACAGGGTCTCACTATATTGCCTAGGCTGGTCTCAAACTCGAGCTCAAGTGATCCTCCCACCTCAGCCTCCCAAAGTGCTGGGATTATAAGCATGAGCCACCATGCCCAGCCTATCTTCCTCTTCTAATGTGCTTCAAAAAACAATGACTATTACAGATATTAATAATTAAATCAACAAGGATGGGGGCTGGGTGTGGTGGCTCATGTCTGTAATTTCAGCACTTTGGGAGGCCGAGGTGGAGGGATTGCCTGAGCTCAGGAGTTCAGGACCAGCCTGACCAACATGGCAAAACCCCATCTCTACTAAAAATACAAAAATTAGCCAGGTGTGGTAACACACACCTGTAGCCCCAGCTACTCAGGAGGCTGAGGCAAGACAATCACTTGAACCCAGGAGGTGGAGGTTTGCAGTCAGCTGAGATCGCACCACTGCACTCCAGCCTGGGCAACAGAGCGAGATTCTGTCTCAAAAAATCAATCAACAAGAATGGGAAAAAGAACCCAAAACTGAAAATAAATAGAAATAAATGACTCTAACTGTATCAAATTGATTTCTTAAATTACACACAAAAAAAGAATTGATTCAGTATGTTTGAGATATAATATCCTAACTACACCACAGTGATATATAGTCTAAGAAAAACAAACTACGAAAAATATCTTGAACCTACTTTATAGGTTTGTTGTTAATGGTATTATTATAGTAATTCTGAAACTATTTTGTACATATGGTAGGACAGAGCAAATTTCTCAATAAATATACTGATTTCTAAGTAATATATAGAGAAACTAAGTTATTTCTTGAGAATGGATACAAATATGAAATGAGGGAAGATGAGAAAAAAAATCTATAGATATAACCTAAATTGGAGGTATCAATATAAAGTTGTGATTTAAAATATATGTATACGGGCCAGGGGCAGTGACTCATACCTATAATCCCAGCACTCTGGGAGGCCAAGGCAGGGGATCACCTGAGGTCGGGAGTTTGAGACCACCCTGACCAACATGGAGAAACCCCCATCTCTACTAAAAATACAAAATTAGCCAGGCATAGTGATGCATGCCTGTAATCCAAGCTTCTCTGGAGGCTGAGGCAGGAGAATCGCTTGAACCCAGGAGGTGGAGGTTGTGGTGAGCCACAATCACGCCACTGCACTCCAGCCTGGGCAACAAGAGTAACCCTCCGTCTCAAAAAAAAAAAAAAAAAGGGTGTGTGTGTGTGTGTGTATGTGTGTGGTGTGTGTGTTTCCCAGTTCTGTCCAAAAAAGAGTCCTGAAGCAAAGACATCTTCATGGTAATGAGCATATCTAACACCTAGATCTTGGTTTCTGAATAGCATTCCCCAATAAAAGGAACCTGGGGCTGGGCACAGTGGCTCACATCTGTAATCCCAGCACTTTGGGAGGCTAAGGCAGGCAGATCACTTGAGGTCAGGAGTTGAAGATCGGCCTGGCCACCATGGCGAAACCTCATCTCTACTAAAAATACAAACAGTAGCTGGGCATGGTGGCACATGCCTGTAGTCCCAGTTACTTGGGAGGCTGAGGCAGAATTGCTTGAACCTGGGAGGCAGGGGTTACAGTGAGCTGAGACTGTGCCATATTCTAGCCTGGGCGACAGAATGAGACTCCACCTCAAAAAGAAAAGGAACCTGGGCTCTTGGAGAAATGGCTAACTCTAGGTATAGGACAAGAAAAGATCAAAGAGAGCCTTTAACATCTTGTGCCAGAAGGCTGGGCGCGGTGCCTCACACCTGTAATCCCAGCACTTTGGGAGGCGGAGGCAGGCAGATCACCTGAGGTCAGGAGTTCGAGACCAGCCTAGCCAATACGGTGAAACCCCATCTCAACTAAAAATACAAAAATTAGTCGGGCATGATGGTACATGTCTGAAATCCCACCTACTCAGGAGGCTGAGGCAGGAGAATCGCTTGAACCCAGGAAGGTGAAGGTTGCAGTGAACCGAGATTGCGCCACTGAACTCCAGTCTGGGGAACAGAGCAAGACTCTGTCTTGAGAGTGGGGGAAAAAAAAAATCTTGTGCCAGAAAGCAAAAAGTTCTCAAATATTTACAGGGTCATTAAAAAAAAAAAAAAACACAGGATCTGGCTTGAGGGAGTCAAATTTGGGACACTATGTGAGCATCACAATTCATTACGTGAAGAATTATACAATATTGAATTTACAAAGGTAACAATTTCACAATCCATAGTAATACTAAAAAGGGAGAGTAGAAAAGCTCTTTTTTATAGAAAAATGTTAGCCAATGTAGAAGAAATGCTAGAATTAGAAAAATTACCATTTTGGAACCCCCACTGAAATAACTGAATAAGGCAATGGTCATCAACTGATGCTAAGACTATTCAAAGATGGTCAGGCAACAGGATATTCACCAACATGTTAATGACAAAGAAAAAGCATACTTTATTACAGGATCTGAGAACTACCACTTTAACAAGATGATCAAAACAGTGACATTATGTGCTTGCTGATATGGTATAATAAGTATATCACCTAAATATGACATGAAATGTCTTGCCAACAATATTTAATTGGAATCTAATCAATGAGAACAATCAGACAAACCCAGAATGTGGAATATTTTGAGACAACTGGCCTGGAATCTTCAAAAAAAATTCAATGTCATGAAAAACATAATAGGGCTGGGTGCAGTGGCTGATACCTGTTGTTCCGGCACTTTGGGAAGCTGAGGCAGGAAGATTGCTTGAGCCCAGGAGTTTGAGACCAGCCTGGGCAACATGGCAAAATCCTGTCTCTACAAAAAATACAAAAATTAGTCAGGTGTGGTGGTGCATGCATGTAGTCCCAACTACTCCAGATGCTGAGGTAAGAGAATGACTTAAGCTTGGGAGGTGGAGGTTGCAGTGAGCTGAGATCATGCCCCTGTACTCCAGCCTGGGTAACAGAACCAGATCCTATCTTAAAAAAAAAAAAAAAGAAAGAAAAGAAAAACATAAAAGACAGGGAGAACATTCTAGATTAAGAATGATTCAAAATATATTTAATGTTTGAACTGGGAATGAATCCAGAACTGGGGACAAAAGCAAAAAGGACACTGAGACAACTGGGGAAGACTGAATGAGATCTGAATATTATATATTATTAATGTTAACTTTCTTAGGAGTGAAATATGATGCCTCCAACTTATTTCCAAATGATTTAGGAAAAAAAAAAGTTTTAGGTATATAAAAATGAAGCAAATGTGGCAAAATGTTAACAATTGGTGAATACTGAGGAATTATATACTATATTCTTTCAACTTTTCTGTAGGTTTGCCATTTTCAAACTATAAAAGTTAGGGGAAAGAACTTTACAACTTCTCCATTTTAACATCTATTAAACTCTCTGAGGATACGACATAAGTATAAGCACAGTTTATATTATCTCTTCCATTTTTGGGGATGGTCCTTTATTAGAACACTACAAGGCTGGGCGCGGTGGCTCACGTCTCTAATCCCAGCATTCTGGGAGGCCAAGGCAGGCAGATCACTTGAGGTAAGGAGTTCTAGTCCAGCCTGGCCAACAGGTGAAACCTCGTCTCTACAAAAAATACAAAAATTAGCTGGGCATGGTGGCAGGCGTCTATAATCCCAACTATTTGGGAGGCTGAGGCACGAGAATCGCTTGAACCCAGGAGGCAGAGGTGGCAGTGAGCCACTGCACTCTAGCCTGGGTGGCAGAGCAAGACTTTGTCTCAAAAAAACACTATGAGATTAGGAACCTTGCAAATATTATAAGCATCTAGAAGCAGAAGAGAAAATTAACATCTACTGAGCAGCTACTATATGTCAGGCACTGTACTATATGCTTTGTAGTCGAGTGTCTCATTTTCTCTTCTTAACTACCCTGGTAAGGGTGGTTTTATTTTGTAACTAAGGAAACAGACTCAGAAGTTAGGCAGCATGCCCCAAAACAAGTGGTACAACCTAACAAGTGCTATAATTTCATTACTGGCAACAATTACTGAGGAAAAGCCATCAAAATTCCAGTTCCTTCAGTTCCACTTCAGAGAACATAATGACATCCACTCCTGCCAGCCACCAATACAACCAACCTCAAATAAATCTGTCCCACAGCACTTCCTGCCTGCTATCTCTTACCTCTCAATTAGCTGTTTCCCCAAGACAATTTTGGTCCCTTCAACCTTGATAAGTTCTTCATTATCATTATGAATGACTGTCTTTTCCAACTCCTCCTCCTGTTCTTCTGTCATGGCAACAGGGTTGGAAGGTGGCGCATTTGTTTGATAATAGAGAGGGCAGAATTTGTTAGTCCTCATGTGTCCAATGGCACCACATGCCCCACATTTCAGCTGTAAAAGGAAAAGTATCAAACATGTCAGAGGTAAGTAGGCTGAAACACGTATCAGTAATAAGCAGGTAAGAAATACAGTCGTCCCTCAGTATATGCAGGGGATTAGTTCCAGGACCCCCAAGTATAACCAAATCCACACATATTGAAACCCATATATACAAGAAGCCAGCCCTCCGTATACACAGGCTCCACATACCACGATCCACACGTAAGTGGACCCGTGCAGTTCAAACCCATGTTGTTCAAAGATCAACTGTATATACAACACAGGGAAAAAACAAAGTCAGCTTCAGAACTTTTGCTCCAATAGAATTGTTATGCACTGATCAATCAGAAGCCACTAGAAAAACACTGCATGTATAGAAACAACACATGGAAAAAATATGAAATCCAGAGACTAAACATTGCTTTAAATATCAGGTAAGGAAAAAAAAAAAAAAAAAAGAAGTCTCCCACTCCCAATTTAAGTTGTAAACTATGAAAATATTAAATATGCAGGAGAAAAGCTGTTGGAAGCCCCAGTGTCCACATTCAGAAGCATAATCAGCCTGCAAGGTATATTCCCATTCTCTATTCAAAACAAGAAAAAGGTTTGATAACACCAAGTCTCCATCTCAGTTTTGCAAATGAGTAGCTCTGGTATCCTAGACCTTAGTTTCATCCGTGAAATGGGACAAATACTGCATCACACTTATCTAATGCCACATACAAGAAAGGAACATTAAAATACTTAATGACCTCAGTACGCATTAAGAACAACTCTTTACATTTGTTGAATATTTTATAGTTTATAAAGTGCTTCCCTTGAATTATATCATTTAATACAACACTACTGTGGACATATTTTATTAGAGAAAACAAGCTTGGGGAAGGTCACAGACCTATTAAACAGCAGAAACAGAACCTGAATTCAGATCTTCCATTTCTGAGTTCACGGCTCTTTCCACTATACCACAACTACCTCATCTTATGATGCTAGTACAATCACAGTAGTATCTGTAATCCTACTAAGTTATGGAAAAACATGTTTTATTTTTGTTGCTTCTTTTAATATGTGCAGTATTTTAAAGGTATATATTTTAAAATATATACAATGTATACACATAGACATGAGACATGGAAGTACATGTTAAAAAACCTACCAAACCTGAGCCAAGAGTGGTGGCTCACGTGTGTAATCCCAACGCTTTGGGAGGCCAAAGTGGGAGGATCACTTGAAGCCAGGAGTTCGAGACCAGCCTGGCCAACATAGTAAAACCATGTCTTTACTAAAAATACAAAAACTTAGCTGTGCATAGTGGTGCACGCCTGTAATCCCAGCTACTTGGGAGGCTGAGGCATGAGAATCCCTTGAACCCGGGAGGCAGAGGTTGCAGTGAGCCGAGATCACACCACCGCACTCCAGCCTGAGCGACAAAGCAAGACTGCCTCCAAAACGAACAAAAAACTTACCAAACCTATCTCAACTCCTATAAAATATTTCAGATAAAGAATAAGGCCAGGAGCGGTGACTCATGCCTGTAATCCCAGCACTTTCGGAGGCTGAGGTGGGCAGATCACCTGCGATCAGGAGTTCGAGACTAGCCTGGCTAACATGGTGAAACCCCATCTCTACTAAAAATACAAAAACTAGCTGGGCGTGGCAGCACATGCCTGGTAGCACAGCTATTTGGGAGGCTGAGGCACGAGAGTCACTTGAACCCAGGAAGCGGAGGTTGCAATGAGCTGAGATTGCACCATTGCACCCCAGGCTGGGCAACAGAGTGAGACACTGTCTCAAAAAAAAAAAAAAAAAAAAAAAAAATGACAGGCCAGGCATGGTGGATCAAAACCAATAAACACCACTTTGGGAGGCTGAAGCAGATGGATCACCAGGTCAGGAGTTCAAGGCCAGCCTAGCCAACATCGTGAAACCCCATTTCTACTAAAAATATAAAAAATTAGCCAGGCATGGTGGCAGACACCTGTAATCCCAGCTATTCAGGAGGCTGTGGCAGGAAAGTCACTTGAAGCCGGCAGGTGGAGGCTGCAGTGAGCCAAGATCACACCACTGCACTCCAGCCTAAACAACAAGAGCAAAACTCCATCTCAAAAAAAACAAACAAAAACAAAACAAATGATAGCCAATGAAAACAGCAGCACTAGGTGGGCACAGTGGCTCGTGCCTGCAATCCCAGCACTTTGGGAAGCCAAGGTGGAAGGATCACTTTAGCTCAGGAGTTCGAGACTAGCCTGGGCAACATGGCAAGACCCCATCTCTACAAAAAATACAAAAATTATCCAGGTGTGGTGGCACATGCCTATAGCCTCAGCTACTCGGGAGGCAGACGTAGCAGGATGGCTTGAGCCTGGGAGGCAGAGGCTGCAGTGAGCCAAGATCATGCCAGTGTGCTCCAGCCTGGGCAACACAGCCAGACCCTGTCTAAAAAAGAGAGAGGGAGAACAATGGCACCAGATTGGGTGTGGAATTGTCAATACCACTCACATTAGTACTGAGAACGCTCAGGAAGTCACATCAATCCAAACCAGCTTTCCACAATATACTTCCCACATTCCCAGTAAAGGAGGATGTCAAGAGCTAAAGGAAAAGGTATACTTTCTTCCTTTGTTCCATTACCTGTAATCACACATTATACTTACTTTTAGGTCAGGACGCTCCTTCATTTTCTTGGGCTTCTTCTCAGGAGGACCCTTGAGCTTCTCCTTTTCCTGGTTCCGCTTAAGACGCCTCAGTTGCTCTTGAATCCTCCGCCGTTCTTTTCGCATCTCTTCTCGATGTTGTTCATCAAAAAGGGCAAATTTTCGACTGAACAATGTGGGAGGCAGAGGAAGAAAAATCACAGGACCATAAGCAAACCTTAACCAAGAAGAACTATCCTGATAGCTTAACACCTCAGGACTAAAGTAATCCATCCAGGCTAAGATAAAAAGGGCTACGTGCCATTCCCATCTCCCTCCCTAGTCAGCACTCCATTTGCAGAGGTAACTCTCTTAGAATAAGTCCTGAGTAATCTCTAAGATTTTTGCAAACCAATCAATCAAAATGCAAAGGACCAAAATGGAACAAGACATGCCTTTATCTTGTGGCAAATAAAGGATAGAATTTTCCCTGTAATTTAGCTCTATTCAAACCCAAAATCTAAAGGCAAGACAGTTCTCAATTACAGCAGAGTTCTAGAAACAACTGTGAAGAATCCTGTCCCTAAAACTCAAGCCCCCTCCCCAATCGCCATTTCCCATCATTATTATTATTCTCCCTATCACACTCAAAAGTGGTGAAATCAGGACAGGCGCCGTGGCTCATGCCTGGAATCCCAGCACTTTGGGAGGCTGAGGCAGGCAGATCACTTGAGCCCAGGAGTTCGAGACCAGCCTGGCCAACGTGGCAAAACCCCATCTCTACTAAAAAGGCAAAAATTAGCTGGGCATGGTGGTGCACGTCTATAATCCCAGCTACTCAGAGGCTGAGGCACGAGAATCACTTGAACCCAGGAGGTGGAGGTTGCAATGAGCTGAGATCATGCCATTGCACTCCAGCCTGAGCCACAGAGCAAGACTCTGTCCTCAAAGAAAAAAATCAAAGTGGTGAATCAAACTCACATGAATTCTTCATCTTTTGTAGTCCGTATACGCACATAGGCATCAATGACAGCTGGTTTTCGGACTGTCTCACAGCGAACATACTCTTTCCCCTCTTCATCTCGAAATGTGCGATAAATCTTGAGACAGCGTCCAGTGGCAGAAGAGTTAAGGCTAGTCACAGAAGCTGTGTCATCATCTCTGTGATTGTTTCCTGATGTTGCAGAGCCTGCTGCTGCAAGGTACAAAAGATTTTCAAACGTTCCCCTTATCTCCCAAATGATCATTTTCTTGGGGTTCAGTGGAGATATCAAAGCTCAGTTCTACAAAAAGCACCAAAGTCATCATCAGCCTCAACAATATACTGATTTGTCCTTTCCTGACTTCATTTTAGACACTGTCAATTTCCCCACTTTTTTTTATTTTTTTTTTTTTTTGAGATAGGATCTCTCTTGCTCTGTCGCCCAGGCTGGAGTACAGGGGTGCAATCTCAGCTCACTGCAACCTGCACCTCCCAGGGCCAATCCATCTTCCCATCTCAGCCTCCTGAGTAGCTGGGACTACAGGCGTGTGCCACCACACCCAGGTAAATTTTCGTAGAGACGGGGTCTTGTCATGTTGCCCAGGCTGGTCTCTTAACTCCTGGGCTCAAGCAATAGGCCAGCCTTGGCCTCCCAACAGGCTGGGATTACAGGCGTGAGCCACCATGCCTAGCCAATTTCCCAACTTTTCTAAGTACAAAAAGTTCTGAAAGAACCTCAAAGAACTACATGTTTGCTATAGGAGATCAAGAAACAGATTCCTTTGAACAAAAGGGCAAGAGAAAAGACCAAGTAGGAAGTGGGTGATGATCACATTACAAATACAAGAATGCAAGGCCAAGTGAAGTGGCTTATGCCTGTAATCCCAGCATTTACGGAGGCTAAGGTGGCAGGATCGCTTGAGCCCAGGAGTTTGAGACCAGCCTGGACAACAAAGGAAGACACTGTCTCTATAATTTTTTTTCTACTAACCAGGTGTGGTGGTATACATCTGTAGTCCCAGCTACTCAAGTGGCTGAGGTGGGAGGATCCCTTGAGCCCAGGAGGTTGAGGCTGCAGTGAACAAGCCATAGTTGCACCACTGCACTCCAGCCTGGGCAACAGAACGAGACCATTTCAAAAAAAAAAAAAAAGTACGCAAGCATGCAACTTGGAGAAAAATAAATGGCACTACAAAAACAAGTCCTGAGTCTTAAAGCCTAGCTAACATATCCTTCTCAAACATTAATATGAATAGGAATCACCTGGGGATCTTGTTCAAATGCAGGTTTTTGGGTTTTTTTTGAGAGTTTACTCTGGCTACCACAACCTCTGCCTCCCAAGTTCAGGTAATTCTCCTGCCTCAGCCTCCCAAGTAGCTGGGATTACAGGCACCCACCATCATGCCTGGCTAATTTTTGTAGAGATGGGGTTTCACCATGTTGGCCAGGCTGGTCTTGAACTCCTGACCGCAGGTGATCTGCCCGCCTCGGCCTCCCAAAGTACTGGGATTACAGGCGTGAGCACCATGCCAGACCTTGAAATTTACTACTTTTGTAATCAATGGTACCAACATCTTTCTAGCAATCCCAGAATAAACTCTTAAGGTTGCCTTGATTTTTATCCTCAATCCCCTCCATATCCCAACTCAGTTCAGGTTATTATTATTCCCACCCTCAATTTCCACAATTTTAAAACTCTTTTTTTAGGGTCTAAGACTCCTTCTGAAAGCCATCAATGTTCTCAGAAAATGCACATATAAGGCCAAGTGCAGTAGCTCATGCCTGTAATCCCAACACTTTGGGAGACAGAGGCAAGTGGACCACTCTGAGCTCAGGAGTTCAAGACATCCTGGGCAACACGGTGAAATCTCATGTCTACAAAAAATACAAAAATTAGCCAGGCATGGTGGCATGCACCTGTAGTCCCAGCTACTCGGGAGGCGGAGGCAGGAGGATTGCTTCAGCCTGAGAGGCGGGGGCTGCAGTAAGCCAAGATCGTACCACTGCCCTCCAGCCTGGGTGACGGAATGAAACCCCATCTCCAAAAAAAAGAAAGAAAATGTACATTTGCAGATTTTTACATGTAATTTCAGAAGTTTCAAAGACAACTCCCTAAATTCACTTACAGATTCTGTATTAATAACTCTTGGCCGGGTGCAGTGGCTCACGCCTATATTCTCAGCACTTTTGGAGGCCGAGGCAGGTGGATCACCTGAGGTCTAGAGTTCAAGACCAGCCTGACCAACATGGAGAAACCCTGTCTCTACTAAAAATACAAAATTAGCTGGGCATGGTGGCGCAGGCCTGTAATCCCAGCTACTCAGGAGGCTGAAGCAGCAGTATCACTTGGACCCAGGAGGTGGAGATTGTGGTGAGCCAAGATCATGCCATTGCACTCCAGCCTGGGCAACAAGAGTGAAACTCCTTCTAAAAAAAAAAATAAGAGACTGGGTTTCACCATGTTGCCCAGGCCGGTCTTGAACTC